>JAPQRN010001183.1:0-13355 GCA_037367275.1 Coranthus polyacanthus | reverse complement strand
GACTGTAAAGCCCTTTGAGGCAAATCTTGATTTGTGATATTGGGCTATATAAATAAAATTGAATTGAAAAATTGAACAGAGGAAAAGGAAGGCCTGGACAGTTGGTGCTAGACAATGGAACATGCAGAAGAAATTTAGAGGGGGGCTGAGATAGGGCCAGAGAAAATCTTGGGATGGCACAGTAAAAATACTACCCAGCAGGTATTTGAGGGTACACAAGATGTAAACACACTATATTACAGTGTATAATAAACTGACACTCTAACATACTGTGGAGAGAAGATTTTGAGGACATAGGGCCCATTGTCACAGTGGTGGAATCTTAAAGTATTTTTACTCTAGTACTAATGGCCTTCTTAAGTATGAATTTGAGGCACTTACCTCAAATTACATTTTCTGCAACATTATACTTTTACTCCACTACTCAATTTGTCTGACAGCTTCAGTTCCTTTTCAGATTTAAGTTTCTCATACCCTTCAGGGAAAACCATGGATCTCCAAATGCGTTTATTTAGTTTGTGCTAAAGCGAAGGATTAAGTGTTCATTTATGGGTTGAGTTTCAAAGTCTCCACTTTAAGATAAATAGATAGCTTATAAACCCTCTTGGATTAGCTGGAAAATGCATTATCACAGGCCTGTTTTTTTTGAGCTGATGAAAAGTTTACTTTTTAGAGATACAGTATGTGGTTGTCACAGGACCTCAATGCAACAAACATATGCTGTAAGTAAAGATTTACTTTTCCATTGTCAAAACACTGCTTCAGAAAGTCTCTATTTTACGTGAGAATTTTTTTTACCTCCCTTGATACTGAGAATGTTTCTGCTGGAGATGTGTGTCCAATTTGTTGATTTGCCAATAAAAATGGGTCCATGACCCATTTTGATTCACAACCCTGATTTTGGTAAAATAAGTTATCAAAATTAAGAAAAAGTATCAAAATCACACATCTAAAAAGCTGGAACCATTAAATTTGCAAAAATGTAGTTATGTTTACTTACTAAGATATGGCAACAATGTACAACCAATCACAGTGTCCCTCTAGCTGTTCCTTTCTCAGTGTGTTTGTAACATCAGGAAGCTTACTATGCTTAAGCTACAACACTAGTACACCAAATATATTGTATGAAAATAATACCAAAAAGTACCATGTTTTTTTTTTTTACAAAAGTTAGTACAATTTCAGCAGTAGTTTTGCTTCTTCCAACGAGTTACTAGAAGACCATGTGCTGGTGAAGACTTTTCACACTTGAGTTTGAAACAGTCATGGTAAACATGGTCTTAGCCAACAACAGCATTTGACATCCCGCTTCACAAAGTAGGTCCCACACCAACAAGTTTTGCTTATGCTATTTTGTTCTTAAATCTACTACGTCCATTCTATTCTAAGTATTGTATCTGAATATTGTAATAGGCTTGATTATAAAGGTATGATTTCTTTACAAGAGTGTTTGTATGGTTTTGAATGTAGTGTATTGTATTGCATGCCATCTGTGATGTGTGGCATTTTGTGTGTGGTTTTGTACTTCTTTGTGTGTAGAGTTTTTAAAAAGTTAACAATGGTTTCAAATATTGTTCACCTTTTAACATCTGTTTTTTTTCATGGGACCCTATCCCTAACTTTTACATATAAGGTCAGATTAGGTTTGTAAAAGTTTAAGGCCAAATTACATGTATTAGACTTAGGTTAACATCTTCTAGTTTCTGTCTAGTTTAACATTTGGCTAAAACACAACCTGAAATGTAATGTTGAGAAGTTTAACAATTACATTGTACATTCAAGCTGTCTGGGTCTTTAGGCCAGTATAGACCTCTGACCAACAGAGAGCATCCACCCTGCCAAGTTCAGTAGCAGCCCCTTGGGAGGCCCACTTGACTTCTTCCAGAGCCCAGAGCGGACAGCTCTGCAACTGACAGGTGGGAACACCTGCACAGGCAGCTGGCTGTCCAGCCGGCCATCTGTCTGACTGCCTTACCCACACAGACAGTCCACAACAGAACAAGGCCAGACTGCCGCTGATCATTTTCGGACACAATTTAGTGGAGTTGCGAACCTGCAAGTTACACTTCAAAGTAGAACAAATGAGTTTAGTTTAGTTTATTCTCATTAGACCCCTCCTGGGTTAAGAAAGAGAACATACACAAGGCACAAAACAAGGCAGGAGGTTAACAATACATCCCATTCATGCAGCAAAAAATAATAAATAAATATAATAAAATAAATATCTCAACAAATCACCCACATCCAAATGCAGATACAATTTATTTACAAAACTTTGCAAGTTTGCACTGCATGGAAATGTCTTTAGAATTAAAAAATGTATCCATCTTATACACATTTGGTCGCAGTCTTATATATATACGGCAGATATTTCTGTCTTTGCAGCTTAAAATGGTTACATTCAAACAGATAATGATACTCATCACCGAGTTTTCCTAAGCTCCAGAGTGTACACGAACGCATATTCAATACCATAAAATCTACCTGTAGACACTGGAATTCCACTAGACCCACAACTGAACATTGACAAATAACACCAAATGGAGTCATCTAAACTACAAAGATAATGTTCCAGTTGGAGGTCTTGCTTAAATATCCAATAGTTTACACAGAGGCTGTTAATACAAAATTCAGATTTCCAATTTTGTCTCAGAATGTCAGATATCCTCATCTCCACTGCAGTTTGCATGTACCCGTTATTCACCACACCTGTACATCCCCATAAATAAAAAAAGCCTGTGTATTCAAATATTTGCTTTAGCTTTGCCATCCACTGTGATTTAAAAACACCCTTGTTAAATTGATTCTTTAAAAAAAGTAAACAAAAGAAAAGATAATTTATTAGTATTGCCATTCAATAATCTGCACCAAAATACAATCATCCTACATTCAACTTTATTTATCAACTTAAATCTACCTAATTCTCCATACAGAGCAGAGCATTGTATTTAACTTAAGTAACCATTTTACATGGAAAGCTTCAATAAGAGAGATATGACATGAGATATGGCCCCACACCTCTGATCCGTACAATAATATTGGTAAAACCATTTGATCAAACAGCTGTAACTGGGTTTCAACAGATGATCCCAAGTCTCTAGTTTTAGTTAACACACTGTAAAGTGCCATCCTAGCCTGACTTACTTGTTTCTTGATAGCTTTTTTAAAAAAAGATTGTTATAATTAAATGTTACACTGAGATAAATATAATCTTCCACTACTTGTAATACAGAATTTTCAAACTTAAGCTGACAGAACTTCCTTACTTTGCCTCTTGAGAAAACTACTATTTTGCTTTTATTAGGATTCACACTTAACTTCCAGTCAGCAAAATATCTTTCTACTGCATCTAAAGCTTTCTGAAGCTCTGTTTCTGACTCCGCCAGGACTATAGTGTCATCTGCATGGACAAAGAGTCTTAGGTAGACCTCTATCTCATCATCACTCATTTCTGTTCTAAATTTGTCAGCCAGGAATGGCAATCCATTGTAATGTCTACTTACTGAGTACTCAAAATCATTTAAAAAGATTGCAAATAGCAATGGTGATAAATTCTTACCTTGTTTGACCCCTATATTACAGTCAGACGTCATTTGTTCATCGTTAAGAAGTAAACAGTTTTCGGATACAACTAAGGAGTGTAATTCCTCTATAGTTGTCCGTACAGGTTTTAACACCTTTACCCTTATATAACAGTTTGATTATTCCTATTATCCAATTTGTTGGTATAAGACCTGTTCTCAACACCAGATTAAATAATTTGGTAAGTAATGAAATCATCTCTTTAGGACTTGCCTTTATAAACTCATTCAGGATAGAATCACAGCCGCATGTCTTGTTATTCTTCAGGTGTTTTATCTGAGCTTTAACCTCTTCTTCAGAGAAAGAGTCATTGATAAATTCATTAACAATGTGTAATGCACCTGGGATCAAATAAGTTGGCATCATGCTGATTTAAATGTTTAAAATGTCCATGAAACTCTTCTATTGTTATTCCATTACTGGTATCTGATACGGAAGAATTCTTATTAATTATCCTCCAATACTCTTTAACATCTTTGCTCCTAAGTGTAGTTAACTTCATATTAAATTATTTTCTATAGTCTACTCTTCCTGAAAACCTCTTATATAGCGGGTTCTTATGCTAATCAATCTTCTAGCATTTCCCTCTGACGGAATATTTTTAAGAATACCTTAATGCGATTATTTCTTTCTGTCCTACACTCTTTATTAAACCCAGCTTTACTTTGTCTTCTCTTCATGATACTCAGGCTAACAGTCTTCACCATACCACATTTATCAGCTGCAAACTTATATATATCTTCAAGTTTGTTACTATGTATCCAACTTGTCTTGGTCAACCATTATGTCCACACATTCATCTAGCTCATATAATACATTCCTAATTAACTCCTGGTTTAAACAAACAAAGGCTCTGCCTTTCTCTTGAGACCAATAGATCTTTTGTCGAGTCTGGCTTCTATCAGTTGTAATTTTTATATTTGATTTTTTTCAGATAGGACTATGCTTGTCAGATAACAATTTGTCCAGAATATCAACTTCAAAATCCACAACAATTATTGTGGTAATGCTGAGTGATTGTCAAAATTGTTTGGCCTGGTTGGACATCCTTTACACCAGAAGAAAGTAGAACATCTTCTGAGACAATTACATTTTAAAGAGTGTAATCTATTTTAAAAGGGTACTTTGCTCTTGAAAACAGCTGAAAATTGGGTTTAACATTCTGTCAGCTGTGTGGGTGTTGTAGGATTCTGTGTCGATTACTCGCCTTTGATTTCAAAGAAAATACATGTAAATATTCAAATGAGATCTATATTCCTTACCGTCTCAAATGGCTTGCATAAAGTCTCATCCTGCTATAGTAAAAATACTGGCAGCTGAAGTAGAGAGCAGAGAAAAACACAAGTCAAGAGAAGGCTGTACTCCTCTTGGCCTGCTTCCTGTAAATCCCAGCCTGAGGCCACCTCCTCCCACACCTCTCTTCTTCATCCAGCCACCCCTCCTCCCCCACTTTTCTTCCATCTCCTCTCCTCTCATCTTCTCCCCACTCTCTCTGGATGAGTGTTTCTCAACCATGTGCCATGGAGACCTAGCACTCTGCAGAGTTCCAGGACTTTTAGACAACATTTGCTTCTCATACATACTTCTCATACAAGGCAGAAAAAGTCTACCTTTGTATCAGTAATTTTAGTTGACATAAAGGAAATGACTGCTTGACATAAAGGTCTTTATGTGCAAATCAAGCAATGGCCTCATCATTAGTCAAAACTGAAAGTCACTGGAGAATGACAAACCGTGGGCGTATGGTAGGCTATGTTAATGAGCCAATGAGGTACATGATAATGCTACAATATAAATGGACATGTATATGTTAAGAAGAAAAATAGCTAAAATGGTAGTACAAACTGATGCATAGTGAAATGTATGAATAGACAGGTGAAACATAAGAGGTGTACAAAAAATAACAATAGAAACTTTGACATAAATGAGTCCAAAATAACTGAATTTAGCAGTCAGTAACAGAGGTGGAATGTATAGATTTACTAAAGTATGGGCTGTGCAGTTTTGGCATACTTGTACTTTTCTTAACCTACTTTACTTTTGTATTTCAATTTTCTGTTAGCAGGACACAACTTTTTTCTTCACTACATTTATTTGACATGTAAAGGTTCAATATGTCTGATTTCAGTTTGCCCTTGTACTGAGGTGAAGTGGTCATATTAAGTAGGAAACCTCGTTTTGATCCACTCCCTTTGCAATTTTAAAAGTATTGCACCACTTCCTTTACCATTACAAATTAAAAGCCCTCAATACTTTCAATGGATAGGAAATCATTCATTGTTTAACAGAGCCTTTATTGTGAAAACATCTTCCTGTCACATGTGTACATTTTTACAAATGACAGTTTCACTGAAAAAGTAAGACACAGACTGAAACCGGATGATAACACTTCAGATGATGATGTCGGACAACTGTCGTGGCCAGATGTTGTCCCTCAGTGATAACTTCTTGTGGTCTCTATCAATTACTAAAAACTAGATTTTAGAAACTAAGTCTAAGATTCACTCCAGGATCAATGATGAGCAGAGTCAGCCAGTCTTCTTTCCAAACCGGTGTTTATTTGTAGAAATACAAGCATACAATGTGAGTCAATCTCCGGAGATGGACTGACTCACTGTCCAACAACCTCAGCTTTTATACCTTTGGGTCCAATGGTTGTATCATGCCCCTGGAACCACCTTCTTTCCTTATTTGAACAAGTTGTTTTCTTCCATTACATTTTAACCTTATATTTTAACTGTGTTTGGGCCTTCCGTACCTTCTTTTTAAAAAAATATTATTGGAGGTCCCTCCCAGTCTCCTCCCTTGGAGACTGGCAGGTACCTTCCCTCTTACACATGCCCCATGTGCCATCTTCGAAGTTCATATAAAGGTTACATATATGTTGTTATGTCCGTACAAGGATTACAAATTTACTATATAATATATACATACATATAATGCCTGCGTAAATTGCCAGTACAGAGTTAAAGTATGTTAGTACTTACTTTTGCCCAGGTCACTGTTCAAGACCACTTTTCATCATCCACTGCATTGCATCGTCCACTACACAACAAAGTGTTGAAAATAGCTGGATTATATTATTGAATGTATTACATTAAACTTGTATAAGTGAACATTGTGCTTAACTTGTATATGTGCTTTCACACATAAAATGCAATGTCAAGTTTTTTTTCTTAGTTTTCTGAATTGGAATTGATGACACAAAATAAACTTGTTCCTCTTTGCTCTTTGTTTCTAGTGCAGATATATTTTTTTTCTACTCTGTATTACAGTGTTTAGTGCTAAAATATAAAATATGCAAGAAATATATTTTCTTGCTTGTTTTTTTAGTTTTTTATCTTTTGAGTTAATGTTCTACACCCCTGCACCACTTTTTTATTATATTAAATGCGATGCTAGTTTTTTATGTCTTTGTCTTAACAGATGCATGTTTTCATAAAAAAAGGAGCTTTACTGTTGTATGTAGACTTGATTTGGGTTCGTGCAGTGGTCATTTACATTTGAAAGGTTGTAAATCAGTTAAAGTACATTTTAGCATGACATAGTTAGCTTTAATCATATGAAATGTAATTTTCCGACAACAAAATTGTGGCTTGTGAAAATGCTGAGTGGCTACTAACTTTGGAAAACCACTAGCCACAGTGGCTGGTGAACAAAAAAGTTAATGTCAAGCTCTGGAGGAGTTTTTGATTTTTCTAATTTATACAGTAGCTCTTTGCCTCATAAACAACATTGACAGAAAGTGTTGGAAGGCCTTCAGCCCTGCACAATTTATTTTGGAATTAGAAAAACAAATATTTTTAACAAAACAAAACAAACATTGTGTTTTTCATTATTCATACCCTGTTTCAGTAATCAATTGCGAAGCCTCTATTTGTACTAACAGCCTCCAAACGATTCCTGTAACTGCTCAAGTTTATTACAAAAGTCCTTAGGAAGTTTTAACCACTCTTCCTTGACAGAAGCTTCAAGATACTTGAGGTTGGAAGGCTTCCTTGCTGCAACCCTTTTCTTGAGTTCCACCCATTAGTTCTCAATGGGGTTGAGATCAAGATTTTTACTAGGCCATTCCAAAACTTTTTTCACCACTGAAGAAATTGCATGTTCTTGTATGTTATGGGTCATTGCCCTGTTGATTCTCAGCTGACTGCTTGATGTTTTCTTTGAGAATCTTGAGATACTGCTCTTTTTTCATGATGCCTTCCACTTTAACTAAGTTTCCAGTACCACTTGCTGCAAAGCACCCCCAGAACATTAGGCTGCCGGCCCTGTGCTTTACAGTAGGGATAGTGTTCTTTGGTTTGTAGGCCTTTTTTTCACCACATGAAAGCCACATCTCTTTTTCTCTTTCTTTCATCTTTATCTATGTGAGCCTTTGCATAGGCTAGGTGCGCTTTCACATGCCTTGGTTGAAGGAGAGGAGTCTTTCTTGGTCGATGTCCATGGAGGCCACCTTGATGTAATGTCCACTGGAGTGTCTGTCTTGATATATTCACACCAGTTGAGATCAGTTCTGCCAGAAGAGCCTTTGTAGTAATTTTTGGATTGATCTGGACTTGTCACTGAATCTTTCTGGTGAGCAGAGTTGACACTGTTGACTTCCGACCCCGTCCTTGGAGAGTTTTCACGGTGTTAAACTTTTTGTGTTTCTTGACAATACTTTGCACAGTTGAAAGTGGCACTTTAAATTTCTTTGCAATTTTTTGTATCCTTTTCCTTCATTTTAGGCATCAATAATCCTTGCCTCACTGTGCTCTTTGGTCTTTGACAGCTGCTGTGTTGATTCCAAAATAGCTGATGTTTAACGAGCTACTCAACTTATGTAGGGCAGAAAACTGGTCTTGAACATTCAAGAAACATTTACAATGCTATTTAACACATTTCTGCCTCAGAAAACATAGTTTGTTGTAACATTTCATGATTAGTTGTCATGATTACAAGAGGGTATGAATAAATTTGGACATAGTGTTATCACACTCTAAAAAGTGTCAACATTAAATGGTGAGTGGCTTTAGACCTTCTTATATTATCTATCTATCCCATTTGTTGGGTGGATAGCTATTATATAAATTAGAAAAATCAAAAACTCCTTAAAATTGACAGGGGTATGAATTCCGGGCTTAATATATATGAATGTATATAAGTATACATATATACGTGTATATATACACACATGTACATTATATTATATTCTTTTTCTGAAGGCATTCTATTTGTGTGTTCACTGAAATGTGAGTAGATGCTCTGTCCTGTAACAGTCTGTCACAGAAGCCGACGGTATGAGAGTATTAAAAAGGTGTACAAAGTACGACGGATGACAGGGTTTTGTATAAAGTACAGTGTGTTGTTGTTGTTTTGAAAATCATGTTGCATATGTGAATCATCTTGTTGCAAAAATGACAAAAAAGGGGGGTTCACACAAGGAGCCAAGGTCTGCATAGTGTGTGTGAGCAAGGATCTGAGTACTTCTTCCACCTCTGGTCAGTAAATGGGCACTTGAAATTATTTGACTGCTCTCTGTGGATACACCAGAAAACAAACAAAAACACTGTCTTAAATATTAGAAGGCAGAAAACTGGATGGAAGACTCACAATGGAATTGAGAAGAATTATACGTTAATAAAGCCAAAACTCTTACGACATCTTTCAAACCAGCAGGACATAAAATAAATACAACCTGGCAGTGAACTGCTCTGTAATGTTAAAAAAAAAACTCCCAGTTTGAAATGGTCTTGTTGAAGTAGTGCACCTTCCCTCACTGTTTGGTCCACTCCAGCCCTGGCCCTCCCTGTCCATCCCATCTCCCAGGCTTGGCCACTGTGTGCTGTATTAGTCTCCACCGTCTGTCCTGCACCGCAGGACCCTAACTGCCCATTGGCAGCACTGCAGCTACTACAGCTAAGCAAGCCATGCATTTCCCATAGAGCCAAAAATGCTGGAGCCAAAATGGAGACATTTCTGGGCCCTGCGCTGGCATAGCAATTGACTGTGCAAGCATCAGTGAAATTAGCAGCTGAATTTCAAATTTCACCTGTCCCTTTCCCTCTTTGCTTTAATTTGATCTGCAAAGGTCAAATGCTAAAAATGAGAGGTGAAGAAGAGGTGTAATAACAGATGTGAGCCCTGTCTGCACAGCACTGGCACAGACCTGACTTCATTTGGATTCACTTTTACAATTAACCAAAGCTGGATCCTGAATAAATAATTCTCTGTTTAGGGAAAGACATGGGCAATTTCTCTGAGAAGGCAAGAACATGAATTCAATACTGAATCTATATTTCATTGTTGATTCCAGTTTCCTAATAACCCAGTTCTTAAATATATCCATGGATACACTACCCACCATGCATGGTGATGACTCTCCAGTTAGAAATGACCAATCAAAGAGTGAAATGCATTTCTAACCTTTTACCTAGCAGCCAGCTAGCTAGAACAAAAAGTCATTCATTCTGTAGCACATATAGTACATGTACATATACAGTATTACATTTCAGTCAGAGATTCTTAAGGGGCACTTAAGGCACTGACCAGGTGACAAGTGGAAAAGGTAAAAGGGCAATTCCGTCTTATTTTTTCATTCAAGTCATTGATTTATGTATTTTTCATAAAACTTATGAACTCATTAGGTGGATCACTAAAAAGTTGGTGTGGAGACTTTTCTGTTACCATAATGTATATAATCAGTGTATTTGTCAGATGTAAAAAAAAAAGAGAGGCATTGAAGAACTCATGGAAAACCAGCCAGAGGCCTCTACACTGAACCTTTAAATGGTAATAAAGACACAATGACTTACTTTTTAATCACATCTTTATAGACTTTTTCTGTATTAAACCAAACCCTGACACCTCTCCCGAACCTAACCATTTTTTGCCACTCTGAAATTACGTTAACAACATTTAAATATTATGTTTAAACAAAATGGAAGGCAGATGACATTACATTCACAACAAAATGTACTTGTGGTTGCAATTTTCTCTCTTTTTTCAGATTTTATAATTGTGTGACAGGGTGGGCTCAGTGGTGACCAGTATCTGACAGGTTACTTATTGGCTACAATGTGTTCCAGCAATTAGAAACAGTTTTACTCTGACATTTTACATCTTACATTTTTTTTCTTTGTATACGCTTTACTCCGAGTCTTACTGGGTTGGTAATAATAGTAACAACTTTTTTAACCGCGGCACGGTGGTGCAGCAGTTAGCACTGTCGCTTCACAGCAAGGAGGTCCTGGGTACGAACCCAACACCGGCCAGCTGGGGCCTCTCTGAGTTTGCATGTTCTCCTCGTGTCTGTGTGGGTTCTCCGGCTTCCTCCCACAGTCCAAAAACATGCACCTTAACAGGTGCATTGGTTACTCTAAATTGGCCATAGGTGTAAATGTGAGAGTGAAGGGTTGTTCGTCTCCTATATGTCAGCCCTGCAATGAACTGGCGACATGTCCAGGGTGTACCCCGCCTTCACCCTATGTCAGCTGGGATCTGCTCCAGCCCCCCGTGACCCTCCAGAGGATTAAGCGGTTACAGAAAATGAATGAACTTTTATCTGTTAGATTTATAGAGTTTGCTGGTCTGTAATTTCTGGCCAGAGGCAACAGCTCCTAATCTTTATGAAGAAGATGATTAGATTGAATCCAGAGAAAAAAAAAATTATCTTTTGTCCCTCATGACTAAATGGCAGACTGCAGCCCGGTTGCCAGCTATAATTACATTTTAGATATGACCATAGTTACTTTAAAAAGCTGCTGTCATTTGTGTCCAAGACAAGACACAAGCTCTCCCAAAATGAGTGAGATGAAATAAACTTTTTTGTAAACATAAATAAACAAAAAATGAAATAAATGAAAGTGTTTGTATGTGTCACATTTCTATTTCCATACAACACTGTCTACTATGTGTTTACTATACCTCAATGATTGATGTACCACATCAACTGCAAGAGCAGAAACTTATATAGTATATAGTACTATACTACTATAGTACTGATACTGAAAATAATCACATACAGTGGGGATTAAAAGCTTAATGTGCACAAAGAAGCCAAGGAAAGATGGAAAAATCTCCAAAAGGCATCAGATTACAGATGAGACATTCTTATAATATGTCATGTAAAAGTTGTGAAGTTAGATTTTATTTCCATCATTTACACTTTCAAAATAACAGAAAACTAAATAATGGCATCTGCAAAAGTTTGGGCACCCTGCAGAGTTTATAGCATGCACCACCCCCTTTGGAAAGCTGAGACCTGACAGTGTCATGGATTGTTCACAGTCATCCTCTGGAAAGACCAGGTGATGTCAATCTCAAAGGTTTTAAATGCCCAGACTCATCTGACCTTGCCCCAACAATCAGCACCGTGGGTTCTTCTAAGCAGTTTAGAACACTGAAAATGAAAATAGTTGACACTCACAAAGCAGGAGAAGGCTATAAGAAGATAGCAAAGCGTTTTCAGATGCCAATATCCTCTGTTCAGAATGTAATTAAGAAATGACAGTCATCGGGAACAGTGGAAGTTAAAGCAAGATCTGGAAGACCAAGAAAAATATCAGACAGAACAGCTCACAGGATTGTGAGAAAAGCAAGTCAAAACCCACATTTGACTGCATGATCCCTCCAGAAAGATCTGGCAGACACTGGAGTTGTGGTACACTATTCCACTATAAAGAGATACTTGTACAAATATGGTCTTCGTGGAAGAGTCATCAGAAGAAAACCTCTTCTATGTCCTCACCACAAAAATCAGCGTTTGAAGTTTGCAAATGAACATCGAGACAAGCCTGATGCATTTTGGAATTTAATGAAAAGAACCTCTGTCCAACTGTTAAGCAAGGGGGTGGATCAATCATGCTTTGGGGTTGTATTGCAGCCAGTGGCACAGGGAACATTTCACAAGTAGAAGGAAAAATGGATTCAATAAAATTTCACCAATTTTGGACGCTAACTTGATGCCATCTGTGAAAAAGTTGAAGTTAAAGAGAGGATGGCTTCTACAATGGCTTCTGGATAATGATCCTAAGCACACCTCAAAATACATAGTGAAAGTCTCTTGGCTGGCTAAAAAAAGCGTTTACAAGCTGTGATACTTGCAAGGGGGCAGTACAAGGTATTAACTCTGCAGGGTGCCCAAACTTTTGCAGACACCATTATTTTGTTTTCTGTTATTTTGAAAGTGTAAATGATGGGAATATGATCTAACTTTTTTTGACATATTATAAGGATGTCTCATCTGTAATTTGATGCCTTTTGGGGATTTTTCCATCTTTCCTTGGCTTCTTTATGCACATTAATAAAAAACTTTCCCAAACTTTCGATCCCCACTGTTTCATTAATAGACTGCCCTTTAGTTATCTATATATTGCCAGGAATGAATTAAAGTAAGTGTTTATTAAATTGACGGACCTCTGCTGCATGACCTAAATGGTGCCACATGGAGGTATCCAGGGTGACAGGGGAGTTGGGAGCTGTGAGCCCACTGGAGGACGTCGGAGTAGAGGGCTGGGGATACAAACAGGTGATCAGGGGTACAAGCACTAGGTCCAGGTAGGTCTTCCATGGCAGCATTGAACCTTTCCTCCACTTACCAGGTGAGGGTTGCCACAAAATGAGAGGATGGTCTGGGTCTGAGACTGGCTCATGCTTCTCCTGGAACTGTCGTGACAGAGTATCAAGCTTGACATTGCAGGACCCTGACAGGACAGAGAGAGAGAGAGAGAGAGAGAGAGAGAGAAGTCGGTGCGGGTGAGGAACAGCGGCCAACAGGTTTGGTGGGAGTT
>JAPQRN010001182.1:0-13361 GCA_037367275.1 Coranthus polyacanthus | reverse complement strand
TGTGTGTGTGTGTGTGTGTGTGTGTGTGTGTGTGTGTGTGTGTGTGTGTCTGTCTGTGTGTGTGTGTCTGTGTGTGTCTGTGTGTGTGTGTGTGTGTGTGTCTGTCTGTGTGTGTGTGTCTGTCTGTGTGTGTCTGTGTGTGTGTGTGTGTGTCTGTCTGTGTGTGTGTGTGTGTGTGTGTGTCTGTGTGTGTGTGTGTGTGTGTCCGTGTGTGTGTGTGTGTCTGTCTGTCTGTGTGTGTGTGTCTGTCTGTGTGTGTGTGTGTGTCTGTCTGTGTGTGTGTGTCTGTCTGTGTGTGTGTGTGTCTGTGTGTGTGTGTGGACAGGATGCTCGGTGCTGAGGTGGTAACGTCTGCCAGGATCCTTCATTACAAAAGAGCTTCAACAATCACACATACAGTACGGTACCCGGGCCCCAGTGGCACCAGCTCAGCAGCAGGACCTTAGTGAGTCAGCAGGACAGGCGGCCGCTCTGCCACCATGTGGGCATTTGGAAAAGTGCAGCATAATGTATAAAATAATGTATATAAACAAGAGATGAGTCAAAACTAGGAGGAACTAAACACCAGGGTCAGGAAAGAACAGATGAGTCGGAAACCGATTGATCCACGAGAACTGAAGATGCGTTTGAAGAAACAACCATAGGATTATTATTATAAAACCTGACAGTTTCTGGATCATCAAGGTTCGCTACAACCTTTTACTTGGCCTCCCAAGAAAACAGAAACATGAAATAAAAAATATTTGAAGAGCCCTAACCAGTGGCTTTAAATTAGTGGTGTGCAATACTGCGAGATTTAGTATTGATCTGGTACCAAGTAAATACAGCTGATGCCGATAATTAAGGTGGATGCATCATAAAATTGCTAAATTTGAATGAATTTGCAGTCATGAAAATTCATTCAAATTTAGCAAAACACAAACAAAATTTCACAAACTTTTTTGTGATTTTTTCTTTGGACTATTAATTAGTTAAAACCCAGGACAGAATTTTTCCCCATACACTGTCATGTCTGGATTTTTTCTACAACTGTGTCTGTGCTTTGTTTGTTTGTTTGTTTGTTTGTTTGTTTGTTTGTGAGCCTGCTCTGCACTGTGACAGGAGCAACACTTCCATAGAGAAACATACAGGAGAGAAACTGAAACTAAAGTACGGATCTCATTACACTGGTATCCATCAATATCAATACCAACGTTGGTATCGATATTATCAATATTTGGATCGATCTGCCCACCACTAGTTTAAATGTAACAAGAACCAGAAGTTTAGGTCACAACCTTGACCTTTGACCTTTGGACACCAAAATCTAAGCAGACCACGTCCAGTGGTGCTTCAGAGGACCGCCTCTCCCGTGGACAGACGTGTTTCACCAGGACAACCAACAAACATGGACGGCATGTTTTCAAAAGGAGCTCAAGAAATGACAACGCCCTCAACCCACATATTTCTGCAAATAAATAT
Organism: Coranthus polyacanthus; assembly: GCA_037367275.1. NCBI lineage: Eukaryota > Metazoa > Chordata > Actinopteri > Kurtiformes > Apogonidae > Coranthus > Coranthus polyacanthus. The sequence goes on along the minus strand of JAPQRN010001182.1, from coordinate 11,900 downwards.
ACAGCAGTGAACAACAAAGCTGGAGAACAATGAAGCAGGACAGTTTCAGCGGATGCGATGGTGCCGTTTGACAGCGTATGTTCATCTATTGTTGGTCCTTTCCCTGTTTTTTCATGTCAGCTGTTATTAAAATAAATGTGATTTTGATCAGCTCCTCCTCCAGACTGTGATGTCCTCTCTTCTCCTTGAGGTGAATTATCCATTATTTTTATTTGACATCATTGTGTGTCTTCACGACATCAAGACTGATTGAAACAAACTGATGAAACAATAACACATAAAAAGACGACGCCTTGATGAATCCGTCAAGAAAATCAACAAATGAAACAAGATGAAAACGATGTAAAAGACTAAACAAGATGAAAACATGTGCTTTCTCTGATTCCGTTCTTTTGTTTGTTCAGATTGTAACAAAAAAACATGAAAAACATAATTTTGAAAGAAATCATGACTTGACATTTATTGTTATAATTTTCTTGAACACAGCAGTATGAACCTTGTTGTTCATCACATCACCTGAGCCATGAGAACGTGGCCCACGTCCTGGAGAGCTCAGTCCTCCGGTCCGGTCCGGTCCGGTCCGGTCCGGCCTCCACCTCCAGCGAGAGGTGCACTGTGTCGGCACCAAAGAGCGATAAAGCAGAAGGTTAGAATGGTTTCCACAAGTGACTGATAAAAACATCTAGTGTACGTTAATCTCTACATTAAGTTTAATAGTTGTAACCCCTTGTATTTGAATCTCATGACAGTTTTTCTTCATCAGGTTTTGTCCAAAGAATCGAAGAAGAACATGAGGTAAATTGTTTCTGTCTCTAAACTGTTTAGAATAAGACAAAATAAGTACAATCTGAGTTCTTATTAAACTTTATTCTTTTTATTTTCAGTAGGAGGACAAATTACCAAGTCATATGAAGTAGAACCAAAATGTACTTTTGTTTTTGATCAGTGATACATTAAGAATGTTTTCAAAGCTTTAATACATGACCAGTCCTCTTCTCAGCACTGGAACCTCGTCCCACATTGTCTCATACAGATTTACTCTCTGCTTCACGTTTGGTTTGTTGGATCTGTTCACTTTAGACTCAGACAGAGATATAAGGAATGAGCAATAACACACTCTCACAAGATGTAGTCCTGCACAAAGCCTCGTGAGACCAGCTTGAGATCCTGTCAACACTGTATTCTCATGGGAAACATGAAGTATTTGCTTACGGAGGTTTACTTGTCTTAATTATACCTGAGGGAGGGGAAACGGTGGTCCACTTAAAACAGCTCATCAGCTGAATTCCTGTTCCGTTCAATCACCTCCCTCCGTTCTCCCCATCGAGCCCTGGGTACATCAGCACTTTACTGTATGAAGATAAAGTCATAAACTGCCCTGTTATTGCAATGGGAGCATCACCGGCCTCATATGTGACCTTCAAAAGAAAAGAAAAGCAGCTTTTGCAGCTGCGCTTCACCATCAAGTCACAAAATGTAATTTAAAGGGGACATATTGTGAAAAACAAGGTTTTCATTTCTTTTTCCATCAAAAAACACATCTGGGGGCTTTGAAAATAGTGTTGAAGTATCAATACACACAGAATCCTCTTCAGATTACTGGACCTCGAAGCCACAGACTGTTTAGAAAAAGCAGATGAAGCCTCGAGTTCGTCGTGGTGTGGATCAGAGATGGAGGTGTTTGAAACAGTATTTTCAAACCACAGTAACATTAATGTTAATAAATGAATCAGATCACGTACAGAAAACTTCATGATGTCCTGACAGATGTGGTCTGGACTGGTCTTGAAATAGGATCCTCTGTATCTGAGACTGAGACCGAGTAACAGTAAGGACGCATCAAGACTGAAATGAGACCGAGACCTTTAACAAGTATAACTACAACTACATTAATGCTAAGTAGCCAAGTTACACTAACAGGTTGTATTATAATTAAGTCCAGTTAAACTTAAACTCAACTGCAGTCGGGCTGTTTATCAAGAAAAAAAAAGTTTTACGGAATAAAAGAAGCTCAACATCACCTGTCAATCACAGAGGCCACGCCCTTCATTATACATCACTTTAAGCCTTATTATAAACAGATGAGTTATATATAAATTCACTTCGTACGGTCTTCACATTTGGAGTCTCTAGTGGACATTTGAGGAACTGCAGGTTGTGACACTTGGATTTCTGTGAATTTTTAACTTCACAACTCAGCCAGACCTCCAAAACTACCAGACCCATCCTGACACCCTGACGTGATTCACCAGATGTCTACATGGTGGTATCCATGGCACCAACAGAAAAGGGGCATGACCAGCAGCAGCTCATTTGCATTTAAAGCAACAGACACTGAAATCGTCCTTTTGAACAGGATTGAAAACGAGGACAAACTGTGGAAGAGTTTGAAACGTTATATGATCCACTACCTGAGCCTAGTTTTAGTCTCTGGCACGATCTGTTGTTTTGTTTCCTGTTTTACTTAGAAAACCCCTTCACTTCCATGTCTTGTTCATGATCAGCCCTTCATCTATTTATTCTCGTCTTTCCCCTGTTTGCGTTGCCGGTTTGTTCCTCATGCTTCTTCATGTTCTCAGCCTCTTCTTTGTTAAGGGGTTTAGTATTTCCTCTCATCTGGAAGTCCTCCTGCCTGTTGGAGTCTGCATTTAGGTCCACTCCTGCTTCACATATTTTCCATCCTGTATTTGGGGAACGGCCTTTATTTGTTTGTGTCGCCCCTGGTCGTTATCAGACCAAGCCTCTGACTCCGTTTTATTTGAGGAAATATACCAACAGATTTACCCATAGGGTAGTTTCTCAAAGGAATCCTCTCTTGTTCGCAGAGTAACTCAACATTTTCTCTCCCAAAACATTTGTCTCTCTGTTCCTAAGAAGAGTGTTTTTCTGTAATAAGTGAACTGAATGTAAACTGAGAGCGGTCGTCCATCACACTGCATGGGATCAACTGTCTGTTCATGGCTGTGTACATTTTTAATCAGGCCGAGTGAGGCTGGATTAATGAGGCTTTGTGTTTGAGATGTGGGGCTGAGTCGGTGAAGTGGCAGCTGTGGCCTTTCTGTGGACGTTGGGACTAAATGTTGCCCGAGCTGATCCTCGTCTGGTCTTGGGGTTACATCAGGCTGCAGCTCCAGGTTGTGGTTTCACCTCAGACTTCCAGAGATGACTTGAGGAGTTTTCATTTAAGGATCAAAACGTGGAGTTAAATGAATGTGGATGCAAATGTTCATTCCTTACCTACCCAGCGTTTTTGTCTCCTTTAGTTGATCTTCACATACTTTTTGCCTCCGGGAGGGTTTTGTAATCGGGTCTGTCTGTCTGTTTGTCTGTCACAAAATCTACAGCATATTTCAACTTTTTAACACAAGATAGGCCTGCCCCATATCTCAGTCCTCCCATAAGATGATCCACATTCACTATGTTTTAAAGGATTCTACACTGGGAGATGAGGCATTTTTGTCATTTTCTGAAATGAAGACAGTTATTCCTCTGAAAAAAAACACAACTGCTGCATAACATCTGTCAACATGAACTGAGAGCATGTTGTCATTTCTAAATCCACCACATTTGAAGGTTGTTCCTGTCGTTGAATTTTAATTTATTTAAGAGACTTCATTGAGATGTTGCTTCTCATTTTTGAGGGATTCTGTTCTGCATCGTAGAGGCCGAAATATCCAAATCCCTTCATATCTTTGAGGAACATTGTTTTTAAACTTTTCAATAATTTTCTCTCACGTTTGTTGTCAAACTGTCGATCCTGGTCCATCTTTACTCCTAAACGACGAGACCTTTCAATCACCTGTTTCAAATCATGTTATTTCATTATTTTAACTCATTATTTGTCCTAAATTGATCCTATTTCAACTTTTTCTTGAGTGTGTTTCATCGTGAATGTGATCAATAGATGAATATTTACAAATCAAATGAAGTTGAAACATGTTGACTTCATGCTGTCGACAATGAATAAAAATCAAAGGACACTTCAACATCACTGCTTTCTGTTCAATTTGCATTTTCCAAACTGTACCAACGATTTATTATTGGTGGTTATAGAAAGACACATAAAAACACAGACAGAACAACAAACATCACGTTCACATATACAGTTCATTCCCAAACCATTAACATAGACATAATCACTTCAAGAACTACAAAGCACAAAGAGCAACCAGCACACACCTTAAATTATTTATGATGCAAATAACTGACAGTAAAGACAAATTACAAACTTTAACAGGTTCTTTTAAGATAAGAAAACACTGTCAATATTTCATTCTCATAAATAATGTACAAGTTCAACCTCAAACAGCAACAACTAAGAAAAAACATTAAACTAATAATGAACGAAGCAGCAGCAGGTTCTCGGTTTGGATTCAGAGTGAGTTGAAATCTGAACAGACGATCGACAGCGTTTTGAAAACTCAAATGAAACTCAAGGTGAACAGAAAGAGTCAGAACAACAGCATGAATATGACTGGATGTCATAGACATACATATAAACATACGTCACTTGGGGAATACAGTATCGTACCACAGGCTTAAAGTTATTGGATTTTGAGGTAGAACCAACAGATTTGCACTCGTGAATATAATCTTGACCCATAAGTTAAGGTTTTCAATGTAAAATAACTATAAATTCTGAGGGCGTCTGAGAAGAGATGACGGTTGGATCCATGTTTTACTGTCCTGATGGGAAATTAAATCAAATGAGATCACAACTATGTAACGTCACAAACTGATCGTATATTTGGCATCGAACGCACATCGTACAGGAGCTACATTCATGTCCCTGCCCCCTTTGAATGTGTGGCTTCACCAGGTCTTCAAGGACCATGGACTAGGTCTGTTTCAAATCAAATGCATTGTAGACCGAAACAAACATACTCATAGTATTATTCACCAGGGACTGGTGTGATTTGTGTTCACTTGTTTGGCAGCATCAATTATAAATAAATGTTTGTTTGTCAGACTGTAGAATCAGAACCCAGATTCATCTCTTCATCAGAACTAAAACCATCCAGCGTTTTAGCAAAACAAACCTGTAAAATGCCTGGTGGTAGTGGATACAAGGCTTGTTTTGCCTCCAGGTGGAGTTAAAGTGAGTGTGTGATGACCAGAGGCCAGCGTGAGGTCAACCTCCTGGTCCAGCAGGACCCTGGTAGTTTGTCTAAGACCATTTCCACACCTGGAAGTCTGAACCAAGATCTGATCCAAGGTCTGAACGGAGTTCATGTTCCTTTTTTTACATTCCTATATTTGGACTGATTATTTTTTTTTAGGACCAGATGAATCCGTCCGTTGTCATCATCTACGTGACTGCGTCTGACGTCAGGTTTCTTATTAGCCTTGTGTATCTTCTTGTGATTGATCTGAAAGTCTGACCCATCCACTAGTTTTTTCACACTGTGAAGAAACTAATTTACAATTCAGGTTTATCTGGACTGAGACCACCTCTTTATGTCGGACCAGAGACCAGCTACTTGGTCCACATCGTGGTCTGGGGGAGTTTTCACACCGGAACATTTGGTTCAGATCAAACTGGAAAATCCAGAAGATGGGATCAAATGAGGTAGACGTGAAAGTCCCTCAGCTGTCTGTCATCTCTTGGTGGTGGTGTAGTCCAGAATGGTGGTTGGTTTCTGATCTGGCTGTGATGTCTGTGAAGACAAACTGTGCTGATCTCTAACCTCTACCTCTGATCACCAACAGTTCATCAGGAGCTCAGTATTGGGACAACTCCGACCATTGTGAAGTTTCTCTTTAGAAGCTCGTGACCCAGGTTGTAGGATGTGAAAAAAATCATCACGTTATGTTACGTTATGTTGTTCCCCCTGAGACCCTGTGTCACGACCCTCATACCCTGAGTCTCCAACGTCTCCACTCTAAACCTGCATGTTCAGAGCAGAGCTGGAGTTTGCATCACATGCTGCTCAGCATAGACTGGGGTGTAAATAAAAGACTTCTAATAAGTCTTCATTTTCCCTGTGACTAAAAATTGGAATTGACTAATCACTAATTGTAGTCGTGTAACTGACAGAAGTTGACGAACAGATGATCAGACTATAGACACCTTGTTAAACGTTCAGGATTCACTCTCTCATAGCTGATCTCCTTCCTCACCTGTCCTGTGGTGAGAGGTTCTTTAAGGTAAACCGGTCCGATCCTCATCCTCCTCCATCCCTAGCTCTGGAAGAATGCTGTTAATGAAGCGTGTCGGCTCAGAGGCAGCAGGGATCTGACTCTGACTCACTATTAGCATCTTAATGAGTCAACAGCAAACACAGGCCAACAGCATTCAACAAAATCTCTCACCATCTGCCTGTTGGACGGACTGACACAAGACTCAACACATCCTCGTCCTCAGCGTCTTCACCGGTGGATTTACTGAGCTTTTCATGCATGTTTCTCAGTGATTCTACAGTTATTTCTTCACTTGTTTACAGATATAAGGATAGAAAATTAAATCATAATGTGGACACAGGACGTAAACACTCATAAAGTCCTGGTCGATCAGTGATGAAGGAAGGAATAGTTAATGAAAATTATGCAGCCTCACAGTACACTTTTTTTCCACGTTCATTCATTTTCCTTCTTTCATCTTCATTATTTTTGTTCCTCTGACAGAAACATCATCCTCAGTCCTTTAAAGCCGAGTGAGAAAATTAAATTATATTCTGCTTGAAGAGACACAAGAGCAGCCACTTAAACATTAAAACGATCATTAACATTAACACCGTAGGCGGCCAGGCACACATTAATCTGTAAGAGAAGGAAACAGAGCAGAAAAAGACAATTACTCACAGCAGCAGGTCTGAGAAGATCCACCGGCTCAGTCGAGTCCAGGAGCAGGTTTTCAGCTTTCAATGGGCCAAATATAAATAACTATGATTATAAATATATTAACAATCCTCCACCAAATGTTCCTGGTGGAAAACATGGCTCAGGATTCAGAGACATCCATGGATATTTAAAAGTGTCACAGGAACAATGTAAAATAGTGAATCTGTCCCAAACTCGATGGCGTTTTTGGATCAAGACGTCTACCTGAACCTCACATCGTCCATGTCTGTGTTAGTTCTGGTCTCATCAAACAGACGACGCCTTGTCTCTGCATCGAGTCTTGTTTATTGTCTGTTTTGTCTTTTTTCGTCTTTTTATTTTTCATCTTTTATGTCATTTTCTTCTTGTGTGTTTTGCGTCGTTTTCATCTCACTGGGTCTTTTGTTGTTGATATTTGTGTTAAAACGTAGGAGTGAAAAGGAAACGTCAGAAAAACAAATCCTGAAGTACAGACACATGAAAACTAAAGTAATGACACTAGTGATGAGAGTCTAAAAACACAGAACTCACCTCATTTTAACATGAGTTGACGGGTTTATGAGCGACGGTGTTGGATAAACGTACACTATGACGTCAGAGGTTTGATCATTTAATTTGTCTGTTTACTTTCATCACAGTTTGACTCACATCTCACGTCCAGTCTCATGTCTTTCATATGAACCGACAGACGATCATCATCATGTAACAGACGTCTTTTCATAATGAACTGATTACCACGCGACGCATAATGATGTGTGTGTTATTGTGTTATTGCGTGTCGTTTGAATTGTGAGGCGTTAAAGTGATGATGTGGATCACATGGTTGTGGTCTAGATGAGGAGTTAAGATCTGGTCTCGTTCATCCAGACCAGAGTGTGGAGCCTATACACAGTTTATTTTACTGGATAAATCTGAAACATATGGTCACGTTTCAAAAACACATTCACATCAGTTTGACCTTAACGAACAGCAGCAAACTGTTTTTTTCTGTTTATTTCACAGCTGAACGAGTGTGACATGTAATCGCTGCACATACAATGTTAACCTGCAGCCGCTTTTTCCATCTCTATTATTAATGGTGACGTTGTACAACAAAATAAGCGTACATTACTGACAGCAGCCGAGTAGACGTCTCTCAAATAAAGACAGTTGTTGGTAATAGAAAGTTGACTTGGTGTGGTCCAGCGCTGAGCGACACTGAGCAGCTTCATCAGCATTAAAATAAACACATCACGTTGTTTAAACCGAGACTCAGCTCAAACTGTACATGAACAGAGTCAGCTGAAACCTGGCGTGGACTTGACCTGTGCTTCACCTCGTTCCCCTTGAGCAGCTTCAAGGTTATTAAAACCATATGAAAACATGGCATATGATGCATCAGCTTCTTCTGACTCTTCATTAAAACCAGCTCAGTGAATAAACAACAGGTTTTATCTGCAAAGACACAGCTACAATATCCTGGCAGTTCAAATATTCTACATGTCTACTGACCCCAAACGCAGACGGAAATACTCAGCATTTCTGGAAGAACCTGCCTCTGCATTTAGATGAAGTGGGTTTGAAGCATGTGGAGTCTGTAACGTCAGACCAGGTTTTAAACCGTGTTCAGGACGTCACAGTGTTTTCATCCGTTAACAACATATCGACACGAGGGTCCACACTGACATTCAGACTCAGTACATGAGTTCAAGTAGATTACAGGTCAGGGTCACGTTTATAAAATACGTTTATACTTCATTTAGGAAATAAGTCAATCTTTCTTTTCAGTCTAAATGTAAGTTTGTCTCTTAGCAACAGTTACACAAACAAACTGGTTTTGGTTTGTTGGGTCTGAATTTACAGCAGGATGTTCAGTATGACAGTGTGTTTGTAACAGTGTGTACTTAAACCTACCAGTGTGTGTTTGCAGAGCAGTGCATTGTGGGACTAAATGTACAGTAAAGGTCCATAGGTGTAGTGACGTCATTGTGAGTAGAAACAAAGAGCTGCATGAACCACATCCAGTTAAACAGGTTGGGACAGGAAGTCAGAAGTGGAGCCTTCAGAGTAAAAGCTCAGAGTTTATTCATCGTCTCATATCTGACAGTGTTTGGTTTTATAAATGTTAGAGACTGAACCTTTAAATTAAACGACAGCGAAAAACACTGATGCAAAACAACAGACATTTTAAAATGTTTTCGGATTTCTGATTTAATGTTTATTAAATCAGAACCTGTTGAATTTTATTAAATGTCTGTTTTTTCTCCTGCTGCTTAAAATGAAAAATAAAAAGCTGAATAAAAACTAGGATTACAGTAATATTGTTTATTTTGATTTAATGCTGTTTTTTGTTGATTGTGTTGATTTACTGCTTCTTTAGTTCATTTGTTCAGAACATTATTGTAGTATATTTTTGCCATACATTGTGCATTATGTTATGTTTGATTGCGCTGCAGGCTGAGAAAGGACTACACCCAGGTTATACTAGAACAGGAATGTGTTGTCCACGCTTTGCCAGGAGACACATCAGATTCCATATGTGGTAAAGATTCAGGCCTCTACTGTTCATACGATTGTCAGGAGGAGATATTAGTCTTATAAGGAGAGGAGCAGGAGATGCATGCGTAAGAATACTCCGAGTCAATATAAGCTTGTATTGAGGGACATTCAGGAGGAGTCTGGAACCTGGCTGGCCGATGCTCTCGTCCTCTGCAGAGATGTTTCTGATGTGTGATGCTTCAGTAAAGGAAGATTGAACCGAACAACTCTGGACTTCCACTCATTCTTTTATTTCAGTCAATTCACGACAATTATAACACGGTGTCTTTAGCAGAAATAATAATTCAGTCCATTTTAAAATAAAATGACACAAATGACAACGTGTAACTGTTATTATTAAGTCAATTCATAATATTTCATAAATTTATGTCGGTTTTTATGTCACATGTTGAAATTGAGGCATTTGTGAATTATATGAATATTACTTTAATCAGCGATTTATCCTTTTCTTCTTTTGTTTTACTGCTTTTATTTTCCTTAAGCGATGTTGTCTCTCATTTTATTAATTTTTTTATTGTGTTTACTAATGGTATGTTGTCTTTTATTGTCTTCATTCTCTGTTCGTATTGAACTGTTTTTGTGTTTTTGACTTGACATGTCTCTCTTGGTTTTCTTTGACCTCGTGTTCATTAGTGTCTTCTTCTTTTCATTATTATTCTTGTTATTATGAAGTTGTGTTCAGTCGAGCCCCGTTAGGCTGTGCGTCTTATTGTGAAAGTGCAGCCCGGATGGCGCTGTGTGTCTCGGGTCCAGCTTGACTCGGAGGGTTTTCATCTCCATATGCAGGTGTCCATCCCCGGACAGCTCCGCTCCACGGCGGCTTCACAGGAGTCCAACGGGCGGAACGAGGCGTCTGACGATGGACCCGATCCGGCCTCCCGGGACCCACTGGAGACATGGATCCGCGTTTTTCGACCGGAACCGAACGGGAACGAGGCCACTGTGATTTGATTTTATCCGCATTTACCTGTGCGCGTCCATGTGAGGATGCGTGCGCTCCTTCTGCCTGGTTTCATCCGGACTCTGTTCGCGTGGACTGACGGGTCATTGGTGGAAGTTTGCGCGTGAGGGTCTCCGATGCTTCAGGTGCAGGTTCACGCGGTTCCTGTCGGACTTTGTTCTGTCTTGTTGTGTCTCTGCTCGTCACACACATGCTGCGCCGCGTCGAGCTGAGCAGAGGACCAACACCAACTCGGGCTGAGTGACGGTATGTGGATCCGGATGGAGGCAGACCGTGTCCGTGTGCGCGCCCTGCTCGGCTCTGTCACATCCTCTGCGGCTGATGCGGAGTTAACGCAGCTGCACGAGGGGTTAAAGCCACAGATTGGAAACGATCTCAGTCAAATGAGTCTCAACACTGACACAAAACCGGCAGAATGTGTGTCATTTTAAATTAGTCAATTTAAATGATCTACTTACAGTGTTACCGCCCCCTCCTGGTTTAGGAGGAGGAAGTAACGCAGTACAAATACTTAATTACTGTACTTACAGTACTACAGTGGAGTCTCAGGAAGGGGAGGACGTGGATAAAACGAGCCAACCCCTGTATCTTGGTAACTGTTAGATTAAAGTATGTACAGTAGTCAATGGCAACAGACAAATCATCATGCCACGAACCCTAACGTGATATTTATCAATTTAAAAGATAATTTACTGATGACAGTAAAGTACTGTTCAGTTTAGAGTGAAGTGAGAAACAAAAGGACGTCACTTCAACACATTTCATCTCATTCTTAAGAACAAGAGAGAAAAATATAAACTGATCTGAAAATCACTGGAGTGTAGTCGTGTTGTATCTTCAGTGTCTCTGAACAATCTGTGGAGAGAGAAAGAATGATGACGCTGACTTTTACTACGTTAAAACATTCACTGTTCCTGGTGTAAAAGATGAGGTGTTAAGCCAGATGATCTTACACATTGAACTGAAGTTAATGTTGATTATTTTCAGTCCATTGTTTGTGATTTTAAATGGTTTAATATCTTCACATTATATTAATATGACGTGAGGTTCAGTTCAATACAAACGTCCTTCAAACACTTTAGACTTTGAGACGTTTCAGAGACTGGACTTTGTCTCTTTTACTGCAGTAAAGACTCAGTACTTGTACTTTTACCACAATATATGCACTTGTACTGGAGTAAAGTGAGGTACTGTTGTGGGGGAGTGGAGGTCTTGTGAACCTTTTTCGGCAGTTTTGCATTCAATGAATATCTTGATGTGTTGTTTCCAAGGGCAAAGCTTCTTCTGAGGTGGGGCCGTCTCTATAGACCTGTTCCAGACCCCCCAGCAGCCATGGACCCCCTCCCAGAGTACTCAATGTTTCTGGGCCGGATTCTAGACGAGCTGGATACCAAGCATAACACCATGTCCTACCAGGACCTCTGTAAGTCCCTGTGTGCTCGCTTCGACCTGGTCCACCTGGCCAAGCTCCGCAGTCTGCTCTTCTACACCGCCTGTCTGGACCCCGCCTTCCCCGCCACCCTCTTCAAAGACAAGATGCGCTGCTCCATGGAGGACCCCCAGTCCAAGAAGCTCATGGTGG
>JAPQRN010001181.1:0-13361 GCA_037367275.1 Coranthus polyacanthus | reverse complement strand
ACTGAGTCAAAGACCTGACCCAGTCAAAGACCTGACTGAGTCAAAGACCTGACTGAGTCAAAGACCTGACTGAGTCACTGCTGCTCTGAAAAAGATAGTATAAATCTATTTTTGATTTTGACTTTGATGCAGCTGAGATAAAGCTTTTAAATGTTAACATATCTTTCTCGGAATCTTTTCTTTTTTTTTTAAAAAAAAAAAAAAAACCTTTTAGAGACAAAACAACCGCGAAGAAGTTACGCAACACTGTATGTCTGATGCTGAGTTTTTTTGACCTCAAATACAGTACGATATTATAGAAGCTCCTGTTGAAGACAACTGAGATCAATACTGAGGATCTATTGATGGCGATGGTTGGAAAAATTCATCACGGTGAGAGGCCAGATAAAGAGGGAACGTGGAGATACGGCCATGTATTTCCTTTTGACTATAAGTTATATTAATGAAAGAATAAGCTTGATTTTACTTTTAAAAAAAAAGACAAAACTTGCAAGGAGCATAAATTGTACAAGCTTATTGAAAACGTGACTCAGGACTGCGTTCACACTAGTTACACTGAAGTCAAACAGCCGCGGAGTTGTGACAACGGGAAAGACGAGGAGTCGTACCGGTTTCACACTGACTGTAATCTGATGGCGAGTTTGTTCATTTGCAGATAAATTGAGGGCTGGTGCACAGTGGTTGCCGCTGCGTCGACAAACCTGCAGAGAAACGCACGCAATGCTGCAAATTGCACGTTTAACTGAATCAAATACAGCTTCCTCTCCTGGAGTGTTTCAGTCGTTGCTCTGAATCGTTTTTCATGACTTTTATATCTAACTATCCATCAGCCAGTGTGCACAGAAACGAAATCAAACTCGATACTGTATGATGGGAATATTTACATTAATGTAGAGCATCTTGATAAAAAAAAAAAAAAACTTGAAGCCTTTCAACCTCAGCAAACGCCACCGACAGATAAAAGTGCATCATGTGGGCATTTCTTTACACTGTTCTGTTTAGATCAGATTAATGCTCTTCATTTAATTGGCTGTAACGTTGCTTACTATTGCATCCTCATTGTGGAAGCTGTCAAAGCTCCTCTCCTGGAGACTCAGCGGACCTTGAAGGGCGTCTGAGAACATCTCCATGAAACAACGGGACACCAGTGTTTTCAGAATAACGCAGTGACTCGTATTTCATTGTAGACAGTATGAAACACAACTTCTGTCACGTGTTGTCTTGTCAACTTCGTTTAATTTGTAAATACACATCCATTCCTCACATTCAAGGCTGCAACACATCCAAGAAAAAGTTGGACTAATACAGAGTTAAAATAATGAATGTGATTTGAAACAGGTGATTATAATCAGGGTTTGGTACAAAAGCTACATCCAGGAAAGGTCTGGTCCTTTAGCAACAGGTATTCTTATTTATTTTTAGTGTTACTGTGATTAATAATAGTAATTAATTACTCTAATTGAATATTAACTGTAACTGTAGTCTAATATACTATCATATTCATTTATTTACTGTATACACTGCGTATAAATGTGGATTCCATAAATTGTGTACATCATTTCATTTCTATGCTGCACAAGTCCTACTGGTATTTAATACAAACAGACAATCGTAACATTTTTTATTTAAATCATTGCAAATGTCATACAGTTCTTCATAACAGCCTTTTACCATTTTAGAAACGCATAAAAAATAAAACATTCAGAACTAAAAGAGCACTTGGAGAGCGTCCACGATGTCCACGATGAGACTGGTCCTGGTCCACCAGAAAAAGGAAAATGACAAACTATTCCAGGTGCTGCTCTTTTTCATGGATCTGCTCCAAACTTTCATTAAAAAAACCCAGTGGAGTAGTCTTCTTGTAATCCCGCTCACACCTGTGAGTTATCATATAACCTTCTTTTGACAGCATTCATGAATTTCCACATCAAGTCCACAGGAGTGCATTGTAGAAAGTCTCAGAACCAAGTATCATGACTGTACATAGAAGTGAAGAACACAGACGATGGGAAAATTTAATTTAAACATGAGTCAACACAGCAATTAACACAATATATTAAACGCAGCACTGATAATAAAAGAGCTGTCAGTATAACACAATACAGCTCAGAGACTGCGTTAGTTTTAGATCAACCAGAACCTGGACCTACACGGGACATGTCCTGTTTAGTTACTCACCTACTGTAACTGATCCGAGTTCGTCTGCTCAAACTCTGCTAGTTGGCGAAGAAAGGACGACACCCTGTTGTTGATGATTGTTGTCTTCCTCTTCACCACTTCTCCCGTCTTACGACTCAACCCGGTTCTAGCAGTGCATTTTGTACCTTCCTCCGGGTTTATTCTCACAAAGAATCTTGAAAAACAAAACATTTAATATAGGATCAATATTGGGAAGCAATGAATTACTTTTAGTTACTTGTATTTTGTGTAAATTATGAACTTAAACTTGTAAACAACAACTGCGTGGGTGGGGAAATAAAACACTGGTAGTTACCGTTGTATGAGTTCCAGTGTTGCACAGGCAGGCTCCTGGTACTCCAAGTTAAAAACGTAGAAGCATCCAAAAAACACCGACAAGGCATCTGCAAAAGCCAAGTCCTCATTCAAAACATAGGCCACCTTTCCCTCAATGCTGATCATCCACTTCGTAGACGTGCGAAATGTGTCGCCTGAAAGAAATCGAATGCAAATTGCTTAACGTTAAAGGCATACTCTAAAAACAAGACGCTAACCTTTCTTAAAATTACATGTACATTATAAGAAAGGTGAGCTTCTGTGTAGATTCTCAGTCATGCAGGTCATGCGATCCCAAGTCCTTGAAGAGAAAGCAACTGACTTCTTCTCGGTTCTTTAAGATGTTTCACCTCTCATTCAAGAGGCTTCCTCAGATGAGAAAGTCCAGTCGCCTTTGTCCATGTAAAGTAGTAATAAATATGTCTTCTGAGTTTATCACACCACAGTAAAACGTGGCCAAGTATATTTCAGTCACATTATTACAGGCCATCAATGAAGCATGTTACAACAACAAAGTAACACAACACAAGAAACTCATCGGTCGTGCCAGCAGTCGACCAGATATACCTGTGACCTGTGAGGTAAAAGGTTTTTGTCAAACGAGTCTGGTGGCTGATGGCAAGGTACAGACCATCCTAAAACCTAAACTAACTGAATCCTAACTCTCCAGTTCAGTACTACATAGTCTGCAGTCTTTTCGTGTGTTTTCAGCAGCCATTTTCTAACATGTAATATGTTACATGTTGAATGTGAATTTACTTGCTCAGAGTTTAAACTCATCGCAAATGTAATGTTTGTCTCTTACCAAGCATGATCAGTCTCGGTGTGGCTGGTAGGGTCATGTCGTTTTGGATGGACGTATGTGTTGCACATGGCTTTAAAACACAAAAAAAGTCTGGGGTTACACTATGTCAAAAGGACAGCCAAAACTTGAATTATGTTTAATTCGGTTTGCGAGACTCTTCGGGTACTTACATCTGCCAGAATGAAGATGGACTCCTCTTTTTCGAGAAAGTGTTTCATCAGCAGAAGCATTGTTGTTATGCTGGTCTGGTTGTGCTGTAAGGCTGTAGTGTCGCTCTCAAAGTCCTGCAACAGAGTCTGAATGTCTCTGTTTTGTGACTGCCTTTGAAAGAAGTTAATGATCTTCTTTCCCTTGGTCTGAAGAGCCTCTCCTAGTCGTTCACAGATATCAATACCTGTGAGAGTTTTGAAATGTGCACAGAGTCCCCTTTTTGTAAAGAGGAAAGGCCACTGTTCTTGAATTTCAGAGATGCTGGGAGGAGGGCATGTGTTTATTTTGTGACGTTGATAAACGTACGTCAAACTCATTGAACTGTCTACATCTGACGTGTCCGCAGCTCTGGGGCCATCAGATTGAAATATGGCTAGCATAGCTTTTCTCCTGCTTTCTAAAGTGTCAAGCGTCTCTCCATGTGGGAGAAACTGAGGCTGCCAGTTTATGCAGCCGTAGCTGTCCACTTTGCTCCGTGCAGTTTTAGTGGCGATGCCACCATCAACAGTTTCTATCGTTGTCTTTGGTTTCCGTATTCTGTCACTTGGATTGTTGCGGTTGACGTTTTCAATCCTCGTTTTAAGCTGATTAGCAAGTGAATAGTAACATATTCCCGACTGTCCTATTTCCTCTGTTGTGTCAGCAAAAGTCAAAGGATACTGAGACACAATCATTTTTGCTACCTCTATACAAGCAGACTTGCTAGGGTTTGGAGAGTGTTCCTGCATGGCACGCACCACACCTCTCACCATGAGTCTTCTATCTGAAGGGTTAGCCCTCGTCCCTCTTGACATGGCCCGTGTGAGCGAAGCAGGCATCTTCTCCCAAGGAATCTCTAACCGGCTGATCCACGAGTTCTGTGTTTTTATCAAAGAGGGTCCAGGAGATTGAGATTGAACACAAGGATGAAGCACGTCAACATCTGTCAATGATATGTCCAAGAATGAGAGGGGTGCTGTCTCTTCATTCAGCGCACAGCTGTTGTCAGTGTCCACTCTGCCGTTCACCTCTAAAAATACAAACACAAAAACAGACAGTTACAGGTTTACTGGCTTAGAAATATATATACAGCATGTGTGTGTATATGTACAGGATATACAGTCTGTGAGATCACCCACAGTTCCCATGATGCAATGCAATATTTACCAAGTGACAACCTCCAAGGCTGAGAAATGAAGCCAATGTGAAAGTGCCAAAAACTGCAGATGATCAAATGTCTACTTGAGTCTGGCTCCAAAAGCTTCATGTTAAAATGTTGAGCAGTTTATCATTGCCTGGTACAAAGAAACATTTTAGTCTCTAGAGCTAATCTCTGCTTTCATGACATCTGTTCAGGAAGTACAATCATTTAGGCTTAAAGTTATGCATAATTAAGAGAGTGGCCTCTTTGAGTGACAGGTGACTAAGTGCGGTCTGTAACTGTAGAAATGATTTTCTGGTGCATTTGCTGCAAACTGTTACAATTCCATCATCCATCGCTATAGACCAACCCTCCATCCAGCGTCACTGAATGCTTTGAGGTGCGTGATGTGAATCATACGCTATGGCCCAGGTGTAGATTTTAAGACAGCTCTCTCCACCTCGATCATCAACACACCAAGTGAGGGAATATGGTTTATTAGAACGGTGCTCATCCGTCCAGTAGAGTTCAGACTGGTGAACTGGTAGCATGTGGTGGAATCACACCCTATTATAACACTTCATGTGGGTTTTTATTTAAATTTATCATCAATTTAAATATACGTAGTGCAAAGGCAAAGTGCAGTAACTGCAATCTTCAAGTTTTCTTCCTGAGAAAATCAATCAATTTGATTATTATTACATTACATCTGTATTTCATTGTTTTATTTGTTGCGTGTTTAATACGTTTAAATACATAATTTTATATGTAAAGTTTAACATTTAATGTTACTTGCAGCTATTTCACTAGAATGGAATGACATGACGTGAGAAAGTGGTGAATCTGTAGATGCCATTTGACGTGTTTTGCTATTGTTTTTTTTCTAGAACATTCCCAGAGACTTATGCGATGCAGTTGGTGGATGCATGTGTGTTTTACAGCATAACCACCGGTGAAAAATCAGAAAATAAGGCTTCATTCTTCTTTTTCACTGCTTTCTTCACTACCGCCAGAAGAGAGGGATGTTCGAACGGTCTGTTTCTAAACACAAGTGAGAAACGTTCCATAACTACCATAATAAAAAATGTGCGAGAAGTGCAAAAAGCCCGCATACACTTCTGGCTTTCACACCTAACAGCCATGAGCTGCGGTTCACTCAAGCATGAAACTGAGATACTAAGCTCATGGATGTCGTTTGATAATGCTGCGACTGAAAGCTTTGCAGCATCCTCACAGCTGACCAGTGTTGAACTTTTTTCATGGTTTTCTTCATTACAACTTTGCCGGCAGATTAACCAAACAAGTAGGAGTAAAACCTCGAGCTGTGTGTGGGTTATGTAGTTTCACCTGTAATTTCTCAACCCATCGTCCTCAATCATTTCAAAGGAGCAACCACAGGAGCAGGCTGATACCATCACGTTCAACATTGTGTTTTATAGCTGCCGTGTGACTTTCCACCTTGACAAATTGTGGTTACTCTTCATCTTCGTCACTCATTCAGTCGACACCGAGCTAACCTTTTGTTGCAGGTTTGTGCTGACTTTCGACTCCACCCTGAGCATCCTGGTGGTCCATTATGCTTCGTTCACACAATTCCCATTTAATATCCATCTCTAAATCAGCAGGTTCGTCTTTAACCAGAGAGGCGTCACATCCAAGGGGCTGACATGCCGCTGCCTCTTCAGTTTCCTCTGACTGCCTCCTGGTGCTGACATGTTGGTGGAGAAAGGCCTCGTAACTCTCTGTGGAAATGTGCGGAGGAGTTGCCGTCCCCGCACCTGACAAACAGATAAATGAGTGATGACGAGTGGGTGGATTCTTCAACAATATGCCTCAGTCAAACGTGCAACTGTGTAGTGGAGAAGGGTCATGGGAAGTTTAAATACTGTACTTACTATCGGCCAGCATTTGGACGTCTGGCTTGTTTTGTGTGTTTGAGTCTGTTTTCTTCTCATTATTCGGGAAGGGCAGACGGGACAGTTCATCCTCAGGCAGCCTACTTCCTATTTCCAATCGCAGCATCTTTACCTCACTCTCACTTTTCTCCAACTTGCACTCCAGTCTCTTTATCTCTTTGTCCCTGTCGGCCACCATCCTCTCGTACTCCAGCCGTTTGCGGTTGTTAGTGCATAATATTACGTTTATTACAGTGTTCATAGCCGCCCTGATGGCCTTTTCTATGGCAAAAGCCTCGTCCTCGGTGTTAATATTAAAGGGCAAACTAGACATGTGGAGGCTATCACTGTTAGTCATTTTTGCCACTGTGTATGCAGAAGGGAGCTCACGGAGCTAACAACTAGGCTAGCTACATACACCGACAAAACACCTTGACTATCTACAGTAGTTTCCAGAAACCTTTCTTTAAATGTATGCTCGTGACAAATGAATAACACTCATATGAGGAAAAATTACACTCATACCAATAACACAAATATGACTCTTCCGACTACTGTTCACGTTGTTTGGTATTCCGTTTCTAGCTTGTTTTTCTTCTTCTTGCGTATATTTGTGTCACGTTTCCAGGGCGCATGCGCTTTACCGCCCACTAAAGGAGTAACGCAGAATTGCAGGCTTCGGCGCAAACTTAGCTGTGTTTCTGCTCTTCATTTACTAACATTCATTGGGTGAAAACAGTCTTCACATCCTTCACTTGAGTTGAAGTACTGACAGCACACGGAGAAAATACTTCACTACAAGTGAAAATTATACAAAAAAATTGAAGTAATTGTGCCGTATGTTTTTGATTCACTTTACTGCTGTACATGTTTAAGGTTGAGCTCATTTAAACTACTTTATACTGTTGTGTAGTTTAATCTACAGCGATCAACTGTTCATGAGCTCAGAAAAACGGGCCTGTTTTCAGCTTTGTGATGATGCATTTTGCAGCCAAACCAAGTGGGTGTTTTAAAGCGGTTACTTGTCTTAAGAAGGAGGAGAATTTTAAACTCAACACATAAAGGAAACACTTCATCCTTCAGTTTATCACACACGTTCAAAGACACATTTGGAGATACGTGGTTTGCAGGAAGGAGATGAAAAATTGTAATCTGAAACGTAACTAAAGCTGTCAGACAAATGTAGTGCACTGAAAAGTACAATACTTGCCTCTTAGATGTTTTGGACAAAATAGAAATAGTCAAGTAATGTAGAAAAACCTAAAATTAGTAATCAAGTATACTATATGAGTATTTAGTCATATTCCACTACTCTCTTTTTTATCCTTTATTTAACCAGGAAAGGATTAAAAATCTCTTTTTCAAGAGCATCCACTGCCATTAGTAAAAGTCAAAAAGCAATAAGCATCCAATTTCTTATAAAGGCATTCCTATATTACTCAGCTAATTTATCTGCTAGTAGTATATAGCCTAATCTGTACAATGCACCAATAGGTAAGATGGTACAGCAGTTCAGATGAAGAAAAAATCAATGTGAATGAAAGAAAGTTTTATTAGTTATATTTTTTTTGCATTGATATACATAGATCCCTCTAAATCCTACATGCTGAGCCTTTAATTTATTGCGTATAAAAAAGATTTGGCTGTACAAAATTCAAGTCATTTCACAGAAAACAGCAAAATCATATTCATCCATTCATTACATTGTGCAGTTAATACAGCAAATGTGTCAAGCTATGAAAGTAAACCCAAGTGCAGTAGCAGGTTAACATATTATATGTACTATGTGTTCTGCATTGAACTGTTGAAGAGGGTTAAAATGATACGTCCACCATGATCAGAGAGATTGTAGTAAACGTAAAGTACAAAATGACAAAAAGGTGCCGATCAAATGGATATGTTTATGTAGCTTGCTAGTATGTGGTCTGATTTCTTGGCGCAGTATATGTTCCAGATCTATGTCATCATTTCTTTCTTTACATACAAACTGACAGAAACATGACTGTGCGTTTCTAGCTCTTCTCCCACAGGCACTCAGAAGGACGAGTTTCTTTAGACACTAAAACTGGAGTGATACCGTTTTCCGTTTTGTTCAGAATGCAGTAATCGTCACAGTAACATGGCGGAGGAGGGTCGTTGTCAGGACTGGCCGGTAAGCAGCACTCTGGGCTCTCGGTTGAGTTCTCGCAGCTGCAGCCGGAGTCTGCAGTGCTGAGGTCAAAGAAATCTTTAGGTGACGAGCAGACTTCAACTTCAACTTCTTCTCCTACACCAAACCTCCAAACGGCGCAAGGGAGCTGGGTGTACGAAGTGTTGCCTGGGCAGATGACGGGTAAAGGCGGGGGGGGCTCGTGCATCCCAGGTAAACCAACATAAGAGCTTTGACACTGAGTGAAAGCCACTGGTATCACTGGAGGGTTCTGGAGGTCCTGGTCCTCCTCGGGGTCCTTTGTGATGGGTTTTGGCATAATGACCACAGCTTCCATTGTCAAGATCTCCTCAGTTTTGTATTTTAGTACATATTTGCCTTGTGGGGAAATCCATTCCTGTCGATTCAGTAGAACTGTGATTAGCTTGCTTGATAAAGTTGTATGACTCATTTAAACCGCATTATGTGAAAACCAATTGCAAATCATGGTTACATCTCATGCAGGTCTGCAGACGCATAAGAAACACAGTTCCCTTTACATAATACATGCAAAACAATGTACAGTGTAAAAAAATCTGCATGTTCATCATACAGTGCTAGTTTACAATCCATCCATCCATCCATCCATCCATCCATCCATCCATCCATCCATCCATCTAGTTGCAGTTTACATCCATGTCTGTCCAGACTCATGTATGTTGGATCTTATTAAAAGATGAATTTTTTGGTAAAATGGAAGTTATCACCATATTAACCTGTGAATTCCGAGATCATAAACATGCTATCTTCTCTGACAGTTCACTGTGTTG
Source organism: Coranthus polyacanthus (assembly GCA_037367275.1). NCBI lineage: Eukaryota > Metazoa > Chordata > Actinopteri > Kurtiformes > Apogonidae > Coranthus > Coranthus polyacanthus. The sequence continues at coordinate 3,859 of JAPQRN010001181.1, read as the reverse complement.
AATAATGGCCGGAAAAGTGTTTTTATTGAATAACATCATGTCACAGTGAAACTGACCTTTCACCTTTTGGATATAAAATATCATCAATATATTTTAGCCTGTTACACATTTGTGTGAAAGTCTGTCATATTAAGGATACATGAATTCTTTAGTTTGGGAGGTTGCACTGACCTTGAAAAAGGTCTATTTCACATGAAGCCTACATTTACAGGCAACATTTTAATGATTTCTGTGGAAAGTGGCACTTATTAATAAAAAGGAAACACAGAGAAGCTGTTAAGTTTGCATTAAAGAGGGACCAGAGAAATTAGAAATAAGACTTTGTCTAATAAAAGCCATCAGCTACTGTTTAAAGGTTCAGTGTGTGATATTCAGTGGCAAACTTTCAGAATGCAACCAACTGAATACTCCTCGCCTCACCCTCCCTTATGGTGGCCTCTAAAAAAACTAAAGGTTTTCATGCATATCATACCAGCACTCCTGTTATAATTGCAGTAATGTGAATTTTTGTTGTTGTTGTTGTTGTTGTACCTCACCTTCAGGTTGCCATCATATTGCTGAAAGAGAGGCTGGAAGAAAGGGGCTGGAGATGGTGTGTGGGATAGAGTTTTTATCTTCATTCTGTAGCACAGTCGGAAAAGATCAAAAACTCAGTAATTTATCTCCACTTTTTAGACATAATATCATTTACAAATATGTGACTGAGAATAGTTTAATCCTAGCATGTCTCTGTTGGGAGCTTGTTAATGCAGCATAATGAGCAAATGAATGCTAACATTCGCTAACTGTAATTAACTACTGGTATATTACATGACATAATCCTCTGATGATCTTGTTAGGATAACATCTCAACTGCAACTATTGTAGAGCTGTCTATCAAGAAAAAATTAGTTTCATTCAATAAACAGAAGCTTCAGATGTTTGTCCAGCAGCCACGCACGCTAGATGTCACTCAAAGTGGCCATGACCTTAATTATGCATCATTTTAAATAAAAATAGGTGAGTTATTTAAAAATGTAGCCCCCACAACATTGTCACGAACAGAGAAATTAGCTCTACAGACCTTTTACAAGGCTGTAAAGATGTTCATTTCTGCATTTTAACATTGTCGCCTGGGGATTGACTTGCTTTTGGAGCCAGCCTCAAGTGGGCATTCAGGGAAAGTTTTTTGGCATTTCCACATTGGTATCTTTTTCAGAAGAGAGACTCTGAAGAACTCCAGAGTGATCATTAGGATTTTTGAGAATCGGAAAAACCTCTACAGTGAAATCAGTATATTGTAGCTGTGATCATGGACGTAGGCAACCAAGACCGTTATTGGTAAGGGAGTTAGCTAATGCCAACCAATGACCGCCTCCCAGCGCAAAACACGCTACGGCATTTTAATATTTAACTTAAACACCTGTAGAAACACCAGATGACTGGACAAATTAAGGTGGACAGAAAGCATGAATGGACAGGCGTAACTGTACAACATACTGTAACTATGTTAAAGGTACAAAACTGTTTAGGAATGGCATCATTTTCCTTATACTTTGGGTATGGAAAAAATATGCACAGCAGGTTGTAGCGATTGTGACATGTTGAAATACACATTGATTACCTCGCAGCAGGATTGTAGACGACAAACAGCAGGACTCCAACAACCAAACATACTGGGCCCAGAGACTTACACAAGATGACTAATATATTTTCCTGTTCTGAGAAAGTAAAATTATACAGAATTATGAGTAACACTACATACATAACACTAAAACTATTAGGTGTCTGATGACCAGTAACTCTATTATTGTATATGGAGATGAAGAGAGGGACTTTTTTAGACTGAGTAACTTCATTCAAAAAGAACTTCTTGCTCATCACACAATACAGGGACGATAATAAAAAAGTAGTGAGATATTATATGTATTATTGACATTCAGTGCTATCCAGGAAAAGGTGGCATTTACCTTCTCTTGCCTCTGTTTTCCAGCATGTTTGATTACTCCATTCACTCCAAATGCCATCATAGTTTGGCCTAGAAGGCTTCGATCGGACTCTAATGCAATATGCGACACCTGGCATGAGCTGAGATCTGTCAATCAGTTCAAACTTCTTGAATAAGTCGAGGCTCTGTAGAAAGGTTAAAAGAATCAAACAATTACTGTTAGCCAGTCTTACATACATTTACAGCTAGAAAAGAATATCAAAGTGCGGCAATGAAACAGTGGAGCTTACGTTGTTTTTGTTGCCTTGAGATGAATGAAGTAAGAGTTGATATTCCAGCTGAGAATCAAGGTAAAGATGTTCTTCATATCCACTTTTCCAAGTGATGTTAAAACCCTCTGGTGTTTGTTCCACTACAGGAGTATGTGGCGGTTTGGGCTGTACTGATGACAAACATTCAGAAAAGTAGATTTATATTTGTTTTTCTGATGCATTAATTTAGAAAAACTGAAATTCACAGCCCAACAATTAAAAGTAATCTTTTGGAAATGTACTCATATGTTGTGATTTAGTGTCATTTATGGGTGCAGCATTAAAGTACATCTGTGCTGACACCTCGCATCCGTGATGTGAAGTCAACATGAACTGCAGTGTCGTCATACTTACTGTTCCGTGATGGATTAAAACTGTTGGTTATAAGTAGCTCTCTGGATTCATTAAAGAGGCGGATGGTGAAGAAAGCTTCACTAGAGAAACAGAGTGGATCGATGTCGACAACACAGCCATAACCGTCGTTCTCCGGCTTCAGTTGGCAGGTGGACGGTGTGCAGAATCTTCAGGAAAAAAAGAAAAGAAGATTGACCGTTAGAATGAGACGGAAGCAGAAACGTGGATACACCATAGCGCTGTTCATTTTCCGTGAGCTCCTTTACCTCTCTGTGAACCTCAGCGTGTAGTTGCTGGATCCTACAGGAGCACCAGGGATGTTCAAGACGCATTTAATCTCGTGCCAGTAATCACTCACACAGGAGAACCCTTCAACTGTGAGAAGAAAGATCTATACTTTAGGTTTACACTGAGAGACAGGGAAAAGCCTCGGAAACCTTTCCACTGCCCCACACTTTTGCATATTCATGTGTGAGTGTATATGTTGTACATCAGGCCTTTTGTTGTTTAATCTTGGATTTTTTTTTTTATCCTTTATCCTCTTTCTTTTTGTATTGGGATATTCTTTATTTACAACCTTTGAATCTTGAATACAATAAAATGAGATAACACTTTAGGCCTCTCTACTTATCATTCAGAAGCAGTATACATGTAATAAATGGTCTAAAAAATGTAAACTCTGTTCTATTAATTAAGTCACATTAATCACATTAGATATCAGTTTGATCACATGAATACACATGACAAGAAGACAAATGAGCTGACTTAGTATCAAAACATCAGTGTGAGAAATACCTTTGATGGATTTGCTCCCTGTGAGGACGCTGAAGCACCAACACACAAACAGGACCTCCCGACACTTCATGTCTCCACAGATATGAATGTCCCTGTGGACAGACATGACGTACTTTGAGTATCTTGACTCTATACAACACATTTATCACAGCTGCATACAATGAAGTAAACAAACCTGTCGCTATTCTGTAATACATGCTCCTTGTATGGACACGACGGACTTGAAAACAATAGTTCTATTAATACATTTCTTTAAAAAAAAAAAAAAAAAGATGAGAAAATGAAGTATTTGGCATATAGTGAATGAAAATGCCGTACTACCTGGGGGCTGCCCTGCTGCTGCTGATGTGTCAGACAGTGAATGACAAATGGAGCTGAGGTTTAACTTATCACCAGTGTCATCGCAGGAAGTCAAACCTTGTTTATACGTCACAGTTTTTTTTTTTTGTCTTTCTTTTAACCTTTCTGGTTT
>JAPQRN010001180.1:93388-108311 GCA_037367275.1 Coranthus polyacanthus | reverse complement strand
AGGAACCCGGCTGCAATACTCGCACAGGGACAGATGAACGACTTGTGAAACGTTAACAAAACGGGGGCCGAGCCTCAGAATGACAGTGACGCAGCCTGGTTTGTAGTTCAGTTCCTCGTGTTATGTGACCTCCATCTTTCACCGCTAAGTCCAAGTGAACGTTGAAGATATTCTCTCAAGGTGTTTCTGAGACGACGCTGGTGCTGAGGCATCCACAGTTAAACACACAGACGACTGCACAGAGTAACAGTTACGGCATTTATTAAATCTCTAGATCAGTGACTTGACTCAGTTTCTACATATTTATAGTTTCTCATGCTTTACGGTAGAGCTCATGCATTAGGCCCCCTCAGTCTTGCTATATTTTTTTTTGGGGGGCAAATCAAAAACAAAGTGCATGAACCCATCCATGTAGAACGGCAGAGGCTCACCACCAACCGGCATCATATGGACAGACAGGACTCACAGGTGGGCCGTCTTTTCCCTTTTCGTCCGGTCACTGGACAAATCGTTTCCCCTTTTAAAAAGTGCATATCCCGTGGAAACTTAATTGGCTGGCACCTCCAAAAACCCTGAGGGCCCGAGGTATGCTGAAACAGAAGAAAAGTCTGCACGCGCTCAAAGAGAAGCATGCACAGTTAAATCAGCTGAAGAAAAACAACAAACAACAACAAACAGGAGAAAGTAAAGAAGTTAAATAAGTCCCGCTGAAGGTTAAAGTCCAGAGATCTCACACAGCAAGATTAAAAAAACATGAGAAAATCAAAACATACACGATGGCTAGACTTTGCAGAAAAAAAATACTTTCACAGGGAGGAAATTTAAAATACGACATAAAATTCAGATTTGACAATAAATGCAGGTGATTTCACGTAAAAATTACTTGTCACGTTATCACAAACGTCTGAGTGGACCGAGAGGCAGATTACTGTTTTAAAAGAACTGAAAATATACAAGGTAAAAAATAACGTTAAAGGTCTGACGGATGCTAACATCATCTTTGGTGAGCTTTTAAAAATGACTGAATTATTAACATGAACGACAACATTAGCAGTGGCTGGATTCAGTCTGTTTAAATGCTTTTTAAAAAGGCCCTGCAACATGAATTTGGGTTCACTGCATAAAGACTATCACTGCAGGAGAGGTTCAGACTCATTGCATAAGGTTTGCTGTGACCCTAATTTAGTGCAACAGGGTTCATATATTTCTTTCGACCGCCCCCTTCCTCCTTTAAGGATGACAGGTTTTAGGCGTTTTCGTTCACACCCAACGCATTGAAAGCAGTTCGTTCAACCTTTGTTTGGTCAGATCATGCACAAGAACACCTGAAACTGAGCGTCAAACCTGTTCACCGGAGGATTTAAAGGGTACGAGGAGGCAGATTCTGACATCTGACGGACAGCGAGTCGCTGTGTTTGAAAGCCAAACACAGCAGATGACGCATCAGTCCAGACCGATCACCACAGCTGAATGCTTAGAGGTCCTTAAACAACGTGTTGCTCTGATGAAACTTGTGAAAAAGTCCCTGTTGTGATTAGAAACAAGCACTTCTCACTCATTCAACGAGACACATCCCTGATAGAGTCAGAAATGTGCAGCACCGTGTCTGCAAATACATCAAAACGCCGGCCAAACATCAGCACGGACGATGCTTTCTTCTTCTTTTCTTTTTTTTTTCCTCCTACCTCCATCATAGCTAAACATCACCAAAGCATTTATCATACAATTGAACCTGGCTCGTGTGATATTTTAGAATCTGACACGAGTTGAGACCAGGAGTTTTCTGCCATCTCATGCAGCGTCATGCAATCAAGCTGAAAGACTTCGAACTGCTGTCCCACAAAAAAAGACACGTTTAAAAAGCAAATCTAAGACATTCACTGCAATCCGTCTGTTACCTATTCAACCCAAAATAACATCTGACACGGCAGTGAGCTCAACATTTCTGATCTCGTGAGTCATTTTGGTTTCGGTACTGACGCCTGTAGATTATTTGGATCTGAAATGCATATTTCGCTAGTAGAGTTCTGAACAGATGAACATGCATAAAAACGGAGTCTAATCTGATAACATGCAAAGGAGAAAACAGGTCGTCGGTGATTTTCACACTTGGTTTACCTCAAAACGAATGATGGGACTGACCTGCTCAGCGCGAAGCCAAGACGCAGGATTTACTCACGATTCCTGTTATTTCAAATATTATTTTGGGTTTCAACAGACATGCAAAGGTCTTGGATTTAAACGTTTTTCCGTTGAGCGACAGCAGTTTGCAAATGTCTGGTAGAATTGCTAATAAAGGCATTGAATTCAGTATTGTCTCAAAGCCATTAAGTGATGATCCTGTTTTATATTCTCACTATTGCTTTACTCATATATATTCTTTGTTATTTCTGCAACACTGGGACTTTTCTCCAGAAAAGGGCTGTTTGAAAACGCGCTCGCTCGTCATTATATTTACGTAGTATCGTCTACACTGGACTGTCTGTCTGGACTGATGCTCATTTATCTGAGCAGTTCGCCCATCATAACAATGATCAAAACATAGACACGACAATTAACCTTTCGGTCACCCATCCCCTTCCTTTGAGGACGACAGGGCATTATTAGAGGGTTTTCTATATGTACGTCTTTGTAAGCCAAGCACATACAAAAATTACGTCAGAACAAACTTACACAGTGCAGTTTGGACCGAACAAACAGACTGTAGGTGCAGTTATACAAGACTCAGTGGGTGGAGCTGAGATTGACAGCATCCCACTAAGTCCTGTTAGACATCTGGCTGTGCGTATTCTTAGCTTAAAGTAAAGAGAATTATCAAATTTGCAGTAATACACTGCAGAGTAAACAGTTTTACAAACTGCAGGAGCACATTCTGAAGTTTTTACAACACTGATAATTTGAGACCACAATACTGAAGATGATACCAAACGTTGTACTTGAGACTTCCTATGAATTTGGTATAATCATACATGCAAAATGTATATCGTAATTCTTATATAAACAAGTGCCATTTAACTAATGCTGCGTACAGTTTTCCATTCACAGAGTCCTTTTTTTGTCCTTTTGTACAAAGTGTCCTTTGTATAAAGTTGCATAACTGACTTAATAATAATCTTCTATGTGCACTGCTGGCTGAGAGAGGGTGGTGTGAGGCTATAAAAATTAAGGTGGAATGTAAAATCCGTGGATTTTGACATCTGGATTTGGTGCCTCTTCCTTCCCACAACAAACCAGAAGGAAATACTTCCACCACACAAACCGTCTCAGAGAGTAAAGCAAGCATCCTGACAAGTTTTCTGCTGAAGTGTCCCACCTCCAGCCCAGGACAGACTCAGGTGGTGAGCGCAAACTGGTCCTGCTCTATAGGTTTCTTCACCCAGGCACCCAGCCCGGCTTTGTGGAAGGCTCTGAACAATGTCTGTTTGGCAGAGTGGTACTCGACCGCCGCCTGCTTGGCCTCGTGGTAGCTGCTGGGCCTCACCGTCCTGATCCGCAGGGTGGAGGAGAGCTGAGGGACACGGAGAGGGAGGAGAGTGAGGGCTGGGCTACAGACAAACTCAACGTCATGGCAACGGTCACTGAACGGTTCGATGAGTATGAAAATGACGGAGCTTTGGGAGACTTTGCACCGTGTTTGACAGCTCGCTCCACCTCCATCATCAAATACCAAATGAGGGAATATCTTCATTAGGATGGCGTTCATCACTGCAGTAGAGTTGTTGAATCACCGCTAAGGAAAACTGAGGTTGTTCTGGAGGCACGTGGCAGAACAACACCTTACTTTATGTTGGTTTTTCCTTTAATGTGCCACCTGTCTGTAGTTAGGGAAGTTTAAAGTGTAGAAAACAAGAAGTGTGTGGTCGATATGTGTGTAAATATATAGAAAATGATATTAGACTTCACTAAGCTTTAACATATTGTCAAAGTACAGACACAGGGACTGATGAGACTTCAAAATAAGAGTCAGTCCCCATGAACATGAAGCTCAGGGAAATTGTAGTTAATACGTATAGTCGAATGTTTTTGATGAGCACTGAACTCAACATATGTTTGCAACTAATAAACATGAGTGCACTGGTAAGCTTTAATCATGACTAGTACAACTGCCAATCCAGCTGAATGACAAACCAGTCTGGTTTCAATTGGCTCGTAGTAAAACATACGTTCACGTCGGTTTTTCAGGCATTTTAAAAGTCATCTCTGTTGGTGATTCTACGACAGTATACAGTAATTCATTTAGTTTGGGAAGTGGTGTTGGGCAGGAGGAGGTTCTGCAGAAAAAGAATAGCTCAGAGCTCATTAAAATAGTGATAGCACCAGAAGAAATGAACGTGAACTAGCTCATATTAATCTGTGTGAAGTGAACTTTGAGCTGAATACAGTCTGAATAAAGTCTCCAGCAGCTCCACGATACAGTCTGAAATAATCGATGACAGTGAAACACAAAACACTTATTTCTGGACACGACGCATATTGCATCTTTTATTTTTCCCTGTAGAAGGTTGTTTTTTTTGTCCTGTGCAATCAAAACTGACCTGACTCTATTTATCATTACAGTAAACAAAAGTGGAGTAGCTGCTGTGTCGGCAGAGCGTTACCTTGCAGTGCAGGCGCATCCAGCGACTGTACAGCGCGTGTTTACAGAGCCTGGACGGTCGGCCCAGATCGTCTTTCCCCGTGGTGGCGTTGATCACCTCCAGGGCCTGATCTCCCACAGTCCAGTTTACGCTGAAGTTGGGCGCTTTTCCCGGCTGACGGGCTTCTGCGTTACTTATTCCTGCAGAACACGGAAACAAGGCAGAGCTTTTCAGACTTTTGGAGGAGCCGCAGAGAGAGCACTGGGCAGACGACGGGAAATCGCTCAGCTGTAAAAGGCCTCACCGCTGAGGAGTGGTCTGTTCAAACTGAAGGACTGCGGCAGCTCCTCGATCTCAGTAATCCTCTGGTACATGGCTCGGGAGAGGTGGTCGGCGTGGTAGAGGCTGCCCAGGATGATGCTGGAGAAATAAATGGGCTCCGTGAAGTAGCTCATCAGAGAGCCTTGAAATCCAACCACGTTCCATCTGAAAAGGACAGATTGAAGTGTTTCAGTCCAAAATGCCACCAAATCTAATGTGAATCAGACTGTGAATCCACTTTAGGGGTCTTTTGTCTGCAAACCGCCAAGACAAAGGACGTTTTCAAACCTATAGTTTGCTTTCTCTGGTCTGAATCAGTAGATGAATCAGTGAAGTTGGTGCCTTTTCCTTTTGGTAAGGATTTTTGACAGAAAAAAAGGAAATGCATCAACGAAAAGCCACATGAGAAAACTTCCTCAACGCATTATTAGTGATGAAATATAACCAAGTACTCATTTTAAGTACAATTTTAGGAACCTGGACTAAAGTATTTCTATTTATGTAGCTTTTTACTTCCATCCACTAACATTTCATAGGCAGATATTGTGCTTTTCACTGGCAAATCCACTGCTCATTGGGTTTGGAGTAGACTGACAGTAAGCACAGGAAGAAGGCCTACGGAAACAGATCTGTCCAAATCAGCCTAAATTCGAGAAGTCCTTCCTTGTTCCATCCTCCCGCTGACTTCTAGCAACGTTTATTTCCTTTGTACACATCCCCGTCCGCAAAGCTCACTCAATTACAGCTGCTGTTTGTAGTTTAGCTGTAGTTTGGTCGGATTGAGGACGGATCTCGTTCGGTGACCGGTGTCGGTTTGAATAAACCCAAAGAGATAAAAGAAAAGAAGCCCGATAGAGCATGGACAGAAAAAAAAAAACATATTATTCCTCCAATTAATTCTCCTTAGAAACAAATTTCACTCCAGCTCAGAGGGGTCCTGAGCTTTTAGCTGCTCCCTGGCGATTCATCAAGAAGCCTAATCAAAGCTCCAGTAGTGGCCTAATGACACCTGAGGACTGCAGCTGACAGCGCACACAGAAACGGAGTGATTGCAGCACGACACTGACACAATCCAGCCTCGTTACAAATGCACATAATCATCAGGAAACCTTCCAGTCTGCTCAAAAACACCCTTCAACATATCGAGTGGGTCTGCAGCCTGGGTTTCATATTTTTTAAAGATGTAGATTATTGGTGATGTTGATGTATTTGCTAATGCATTTTTGCAAGTTTTTTGCTTTTTCTTCAATACATTCACATGACTAAAACAGTGACCTGTACATAATGCACTGTGACTTTAATGCATAACTTCAAAAAAAAAGGTAAGCATTTGTAAACGCGGTCGCTGTAAAAATACGACACAAACCTGGCGATCTTGTCACTGCAGGACATGGTGAGCAGCCTCTCACCCTGAAGAACGCCGTCCCACGTCTGAATGGTGTTACTGGAGCGCACCGGGATGGTTCCCTCCCCGGACTCGATTTTAGTGCGGAGCTGCCCACGGGCCTTTCTGTTCGGGTGTCTGTCCCCCTGGTCTGAAAATATGATGTTTAGACTTTTATTCCCTAATAAGACAAAATATATTTCTTGCTCTCAAATATATATTTTCATTAGTTAGTCTTGTTCCTTTAATCTCTATCGTATCTGCCTCATTACCAGCTACCGCATTAATAACGCTCACATGTAAAAGCAGGGTTGCCAACTCACGTAACGGTTAAACTAAGTGACAGTACAGGTTCTTGAATCACTCTCTGATTGGCGCATCGTGCTTATCTCTGTGTTGAATGAACAGCTGCTGGAGCTCACACCCAGGAGCCCAGAAGGCGTTCACTCCGCCAGCCTCACTTCAACCAACCTGTCATGAACCCATAGGACCCCGACAGCCATCAATCATGGATTCATTAATTAACAAACACCCTGTAACGTGAATGTTTGTTTTGACTCCAGCCAGATACCCAAAGCCGGCAGCCCTGTGAACGCACCAGTAATTATAAAACAGTAATAATATAAAACGTACTTTATTCTGAAGGTGACATTCTGTCTAGTGAGTGCTTTTACTTTCAGAGTATTTCTTGTTGCTTTTACAGTATGTTAAAGTCATGTGCTCTTACTCAAAGCTGCAGTACTTGATAGTTTTTTACTCTTTTTCCATAATCACCTCTCAGCATGTTGTAATTCAAGTGGTCTGTCACCAAGCAAGAATTCTACCCACTACTGTGGACCAATCATGGGTGGTTTCAGACAGGTAGGGGGTTAAACATGTGATTTACAGCTGAATTTACTGATCGCTGTTCAGATTCTCTGCTGCTCGACTCCATGACTAAACGCAGATGCAACATGGCAGCTCCCACAACCGTGATATTTTGGCTTCACTTTTTTCCACAGCGGAATGAAACAACATTATATCATATATGTTTCTATTTAGTCTTTTCGATTTGGAAAAATGTCGAAAGAAAGAGGAACTCACCCTCCACGCCCGCTTCATGAGGCGAGAAGATGCGGGCGTCCCCACATGGAGATGTGCTGATGTAAAGGTGGAACTGGACGTTTTCCTTCAGCTGGAAGCCATGTCTGTTGTCACACCTGCTGAAGATCGATTTCTGCTGCTCGTCTTCGGTGTTACTGGACGGACACGACCGCAGAAAGAGGACAACGTAAGACAATCACTTCAGAATATTCTTCTTATTTTATTTTAATGAGAAGGACCCAGGAGGTGCATTTAAACTGCACAAAGGATTTCTAATTTTCATTAGGTTTTATTTTTATTTCCTTTTGACTCTTTTAATTACTTCTTAAAGCAGGTTTGCTAGTTTATTTTATTTTTTGCTGTTTGAAAACTGCTAGTTTTAGTCCTGTTTTGATTAGTTTACGTGTTAGTTTTAGTTTTAATCCCAATGGGACTCTCCTTTCTCCAGACTTTCACCAGCACGTTTAACGTTATTATTATCAGTGTTTCACTATGCGCCGACTTCTAGTTTTTTTTCCATATGTTCACAGAGCGACTCCTCTCGTTGGAGCGCCTGAATAAATACAGGTTAAATGAATGAACGTTAAAATCCAAATGACAAAGGCTCACCTGAGGAAATGCTCCAGCTGGGAGTACAGGTACCTGATGAGTGACCGGCGAGCCACGATCTCAGCGTGGCAGTCGTTTAGGGCCAAACCTCTGTCGCTCATGTATTCGCCGTTGATGCACTTGGTTCCTGTTGACACGCAGATGACCTGAGCCTCCTTCACATCTATGCCTGGACAGAGAAACATGAAGACATTATGCACAACCATGCATCATACACACACCATATAAAAGAGATAATAAAGCTTAACAGAACACAGGATTAAGCTAATTATTTAGTAGACACACTTTAGTACACACTCAAGGACAAGGGGTGAATATTCTCGAGGGAAAGCAATACCTGTTGTCATGACAACACCTGCCAAAACTTTCCTCCTGGCGTGCGGAGATGTGAAGTTGTCCGTCAGTTCGCTGAATTTGTCGACAACCAGGCGAGAAACGGCGTCGGCGAGAACCTGTTGGCGACCAAAAAAAAAAAAAAGAAAAGAAAGAAAAAGAATGAGCCTCGTTTTGTTGTAAAATAATAAATGGTCCGTCTAATATGATTTTCACAATTAACCAATGAGGAGGCAATAATGCAAAAGTGCAATGAGAGGCTAATGAAAGGTTTTTATCTGCACTGAAACTATTACTGAATATTTCAATTAAGCGTTTCTGCACTGGTGTGAATGACAGGCAGGGATCTTAGCAGCTTAAAACAGTCAAATCCTCTGCTTCACTGACTGCTGGGTGAGTACAGCAGACTGATTCCTTTAATGAACAGCAGCGTTTGAATAGCACTCAGAGGCTGATGCTAATTAAGATAGCAGCATTGTTATCGGTGCGCAGGGATTACAGGCAGGGATTAGTTTATGTGTAAATAGATTCCCAGTGTATTGAACTTGTCGCCCCTGAAGCCGTTCCCATCCTTAATCAGACTTTGTCGGGTTGGTCACAAGCGGCGACATTTGTAGACGGCAGAGATCTGACAAGAAGGTGTCGGCAGCGTAGAAACAAACAAGCTGCCTCTTACGGCTCAGCCTTCTTACAAATAAAATCTCACTATCTAGATAATTAGGACTTTTCTCTTTGCCTTAAATTAATACTCGGGCTGGTATCATTTGAAACCAATGTACCATTTTTTTAATGCAATGAGGCTGCAAAAGTAAAAAGGAAAAGAAGTATTATCTGTATTTGAAGTAGTATTCTTAAGTATTATCATATCTTAAGTAAATAGTGCAACGACAGTTTCCAATGATTTGGAAGTTTCTATTAATTGTTTAATCAATAAAATGTCAGGAAACACTTTAAAATGACGAGCAAAAAGTAGCCAACAGACAATAGGTGAAATTAAACTAATGTTTAGAAAAGGGAAACCGTTTTAAACTTGTTTGCTCAAACTTTTTTAGCCGTTTCACAGTAATAACCATTGTTCATTTCCTATTTATTGGTCATTTTATGCTTCAAAACAGAAACAGCACTTAACGGATTTAGAAGAAACAGCTTTTTTGTCATTTGCACGGCTGCTTTTTATTGTTCCTGACAGCTGCATAATAGTCTTTTATTGTATTGTACATATGCATTCTGCACAAAGCACAGAGAATAATAAGCGGTAAACAAACAATTGAAAATGAATGCAGAAAGACTGCTGGTGCATTCATCAATGTATCCCATGTGATCTCTCCTTATACAAGTAAGCAACAAACTAATGGGACTGGTATTGTTTTTCTTTGTGCGTACCTGTGGCAGGTGAAGCTGCAGTCCCTCTCTGGGTATGGGCTGCCGTGACGGTGCCTGATCCAGCTGCATGTTAAACAGAGCAGACAGAGCGGCCTGGGCGGCTCGGGCCTTTGCCAGCTTCTTGTTCCTGCCCGAGCCCTGGAAATGCTGAGAGTCTACCATCACCGACATGACAAAGTTCTTGGCGTGGCTCTCCCCACTCTCTGACACAAAATCATACTTGAGGCCTGGCCGCAGCTCGTTGAGGATCATCACAGGGTTCTTTCCGCTTGTGGGGGAGATGAAGGCTGAGGGGGCTGGAGGTAAGGGGGCCTGGACCAGGTTTGGGACAGGGGAGGGTAGCAATGGGTACTCTATTCCCAGTGAGCTGAAGGAACCGTTACTGTTTGAGGCGAGGTAAAAAGGGTCATCTACCGGTGCAGACGTCTCAAAGGCATTAAAGAGCATGTCCGGAAAGTCAGCCTGGTCTGACGTGAAGTCTGTGTGCACAGACAGAGTCCGACCCATGGCCATGTGGGCCTCTGACGCGTTGGGGAACTGCACGAAGGAGCGCAGGGCCTTCTCTGCTGCATTTAGCTTGGCTTTCTTCTTGGTGGGACCTGAACCCTCGAAGAGCTGTCCATTGACCTCCACAGTCATCACAAAAACTGGTGCATGGACCGGCCCGGTCTGAGAGAGGAGCTTGTACTGCAGCCCCGGCTTGATCTCATTCAGCTGCATAAGGGCATTTTTAGGCAGAATGGGCCCCGGGACTTTCTTACGCTTCTTGGGCCTGTACTTGGAATGTGTATGCCCATTATTGCCCTCCTCTAAGGGACGTTTCCTCCCACCCCCAGCACTCCCATTGGGGAGTTGAGCAGCCTCAGCTGCAACCCCCTCTTTGGAGAAGAGGTTGTCCAAGTTCCGATTTTCCTTAACATCTGTGCTGCATGAACCTGCGGTGCCCAGAAAGAGTAACTTACAACGCCTTCGTTGCAGGATCTTGTAAATGTAAAATTTAGAGATTCCTTTATCTCTCTTTGCAACTGAACAAGTGATGTGTGTTCCTTAATCAATACTTGTGTGGTGACATTTGAATAATACAGTGACAGTAAAATATCTGTGCAAGTGTATTCTAAACATGTTACAATAATTTATGACTACAAATTATGACTGGCCCAGTTAAAATTATATAAGAAAATATAGAAAATTACAATTAAGCAATGGAAATCTATACACTTATACAGGTTATATTTTAATTAGCGTAGAAAGCAAAACATTAATTCCAGTGTATTGTTTGCATTGACCTTCTCCAAATTCAGCAAATTACAGGACAAATTATAACACCAAAGAGCTCTTTTAAAATGTACTGATGCTTTAATATTACTGATAAGTTCTCGATCTGTGTTTTGGGAACACATATCACCAGGCCCTGTTTACAAAGCTGATGGAACTTAATGTAAATTTCCATTTATAACATCCTCCAGCAAAAGCTCTGATAGGTTACTCCTTTCGGTGCTCAGGACAGAAAACAATCCTAATAAAATGCAGGTTTAGTCGGGTTTGGAGGGAAAGATTTGGGTTCAAACAAGGGTGTAATTTTCCCAAAATGTTTTAGCTTTCTAACTGAGCCTGAAGGAAAATACCACAGAAATGATATCAGCTCTTAGCATTTCAGACAGAAAATCAGCTGCGTTACAATAAATTTGAGCATAAATACTAAAAGTATTATATTGTTAGAAATTAAAAAGTTGGTTGAGACATTCGTTTGTGTTTTCAGGTGTAAACCCTACTGTTTTAGAAGTGCAATTTAGCGTTATGGATGTAAACATGACACTATTTTCTGAACCACAGTGCACGATGCCTGAACCGAATTGAGTTCAGTACTCAGTTATACACAGTCAACTATGCAAAATAAATAACAAGCATGCAAGAGGAGGACAAACATGAAAAACACAATAGCAGATAATGCCCTGAGCAACAAGAGAGGGGGAGTGATTATAGGTCTGTTGGGGGAGAGGGAACATATTGTTATTGTGACTCCACTGAAACAGCCAGTGCTGCAGCTCAGCAAGCAAAAATATTCAGAGCAGGAAGCAGGAGTAGAAATTCTCACAAGTAAACTGCAGGACATGTCCAACTGCAAGGTCAGCTACAAATCTAAACGTGTGTTAAACTTTACTTGTTAAGGAAGGAGTCGCTGATCTTCCACAATGTTGCAGCTACAACGCCGAAACTACTGAAGTCTGCACCAAGAAAAATAGAAAGTCCAGACTAAACTGATTATGTGGCATTTAAGCTTGGATTTTATGTGTATAATTTCACCAAAAAACCCTCTAAATCAACCACAACTATTTCCACCATCAGCCTACAACCAGTTCTCCCTTCACTGTCAGACATAATCCACACGTCTCCTGACTGGTTTCACTTTGGCTTTACAGAGAGAGGGGACAGGATTACTGGTGTCCCAACACAAATAATGAAGTGTGTAAATGGCCCCATCAGTTAGCGCTGGGCAAAGCAGCATCAGGACGAATCACAATGCCAAAGTGGCTATCTGGTTCCTTGCCTTTCAGTCTGACTGCCCTGACAAAGACCCACTCGCTCTTGAAAATGGAGTGGCGTCTAAACCCGCTGCTCGATCGTATCATTTTGGCAGCTTTTCAAACCGTGAGCTTTGCTGGTAAATAAACCATTAGGCTTCAGCGCCTCACTGACACATGAATAAATGCTAATTTTGTTTGCTTTTCTCTGCATGTAAACTTCGCTTAATACCTTTCTAAATCTTTCTCGTCCATAAAACCCTCGTGAGGCTAATCCTGGGTCAGGTGGTTTTAGGCTGAAATAGACCTATGATCCAAGTAGCTCTCATAGGGGCTTTGGAGAGCTTTTTTGTTCCGAGCAAGGGAACAAGTTTAAATTCAGCCATCAAAATGGACTGAAATCTCACTATAGATACACCTTGACCCTGGGATTAGGCTGATCCTGCCTCCTGAGCCGCCCAAAAGGAATTGGATGCTGCATTTTTAGGGACAGTCCTAGAGGTACGCAGGGAGAGCTTAAGATGCCATACCATTTACTTATGTGCATTTATCTCTCACCCTAACCCTGAAAATAGCCCGACTATCATTATCAGGTAATGACAGATTTTAAGACTAAATGACACTTGACATATGCAGAACAAGTAGATCATGTTTAGACACCGAAATGAACAAAATAACTCACTCATAGTTTCCACTTCGCCAGCCTCTATCAGCGGCCTCTGTTGGATTCGAATTGATGCTCGACCTGAAGAAAACACAAACAAATGATTGTGTCATTGACGTGACGGAAAAACATTAAATACATTTGTAAAATGAGTAAAAAATAAAACATAATATCATAATCAACTGAATTCATTCCATCCAGAGTTACCACTTTTGATATTAAATTGATAATAGCAATCACTTCTGCAAGAAATGTTTCTACCTGATGCACAGTTGTGCAAAAACATATGCTTCTTTTAAAACGTCGATTCATTTGGGATCATTTTCATTCATCAGTGCCTTGGCAAATGCACCTGTATGCAAAGATGTACATTTAGAAACTGAAAATGTAAATCTAAATACTAAAGCTGTATGTCTTCATTAAAGATCACACTCATTTAACATTTCCAGTCCTTAGTATGTGTCAAACACTGGAGACTAAACTTCCCATTTCTGTCCTGACTGACAGACACACAAACCTTTTAAAAATGAAACCACTGGCCCATAATGTGATCATCAGGCATTATCATACTTTAAAAAGTGTCTTCAGAGCCACACGACGCTTTATAAACTTGTTCATAAAGAGTAGATAGACAGTAGATAATAACACTGATGTGCTTTGGTTAAGAAACATGAAACAGTCTCTTTAACCAAAAACTCATTTGCTTTTAATAGTTTTGTACTTTTATGATTAGCAGCTGCGATCAAAGAAAATTAAAAACTGATCTGCAGTTAAAAAGTAAGGTAAAAACTTCCCTTGTTGATAAAATCACAAAGGAGAGACCAATCACTTTCATCCTGTCTCAGTAGTTAAGGTTTTAATTCTCCATTCAGCCCCAGCATTTCCTTTGCTCATATGTCACAAATCATCTCCCCTTCAGCGAGCCTCCTCCGCCTCCACCTCCGCCTCCACCTGCTGGAAGCTACTCCTGTCTGACAGAGGTACTTGTCTCTCAGGCCGATAAGAGACACTGAGCTGCCATTATTTCCCCGAGTCTAATCAGGGAACTGTCACTCAACGTGCCATCCTTAGACATAAATAAACAAACTCCGGTGGCAGAAATTATTAGATAATTATCGCAGATTTGCAGCGATGCGGGGGCCATGTTTTACTCCTCTGACCAGCTGCCATGTGGTGCTCAGAGATTATTAAGGGATGTGTCTGGTTGAACAGAATCTAGTTTCTGGACCGACTCTAGCTTTAGGCACCTCCTAATAGCAATAAACCACAACGACATATCAAGAGTCCTGTTTAAGACTAGAACCACCAACGGGTGAAATTTGCCCGCAACTGTTTTTCCAATTGTGCATTAGTATGTTTTAATAAAATATTTAAGCCCCCCATTTTTTGACTTTCCCCAAAATTGCATTTCTAATTCTAAGTTTCTAGACAATAGCGTTTGTTATTGTGTGATTTGAAAACTATGTCAAAAGTTTACAATGGATAAGAGACAGAAATTTATGAACCACACAAATATGCAAATAATTAAAGAACACCCATTTTCACAGTCATTCTAGACTGATTTTAATGTTCCTAAAGACTCTTAAATTATAAAAACGAGACAACCGAAACACAAGCGATCATTAAACAAACACATGTTCTGACTTGAGACATTCCTTGGTGAGGAGAAATGCTTAATACAATGACAGAGGACATTTTTGTGGACTACTATGGGAACATTTGACCCCGTTGGCAGTTTTAGGTATATAATGACTCCTGGTGGCTCTACATTAAAGCAGATTTCATCATCCAAATACTCAGGAGGTTAACTGTTTTTGGTTTAACTGGCTGAATTAATAAAGATGACAGCAATTAAATGAGTTCTATCAACTAAATACATTAGACCAGACTCACGCTCATCATGCTCTAAACTGGACAGATTTTAAATGCATGCCATTTTACATCATTAATTGTATGACATTGATTTTTTTTTGTCCAAAATTGTCATTGATTAAATACTACCACCTCTTGACATGGCAAAAACGTTCATTTAAACTTCTCTGCTTCC
>JAPQRN010001180.1:71648-81987 GCA_037367275.1 Coranthus polyacanthus | reverse complement strand
TCCATAGTAGAACATTTTGTTTTCTTGCAACTAATCTTAAAATAAAAAATGGCATCTTTTTCTGATTTCCCAAATTAATTATCAGAGCTTTATGGGAAATCAATTATTTTCTTTAAAAATTACTCAAACCGATTACTGATCATTAAAATAGTTGTCAATAAATTCAGTAGTCGACAAGTAATTGATTAATCGTTGCAGCTCTAATTGTGTTAACACTGCCTGTTGTAAATCTGTGAATTAAAAGTCAGTATGAGCTGAAGTGATGCATCAGGTTTCCCGTCGTGCTGCCACCTTCTTCACTGGCCTGATGGAACGTTTTGATGGACAGTGGGGGTGAAGGTGGGATGTGTGTCAGAGCCCCCAGCAGAGCTCACAACCCTGAGCCCCTGGGTTTCAGTGGAGAGTCGGGGTTATCAGCAGAGCTTCAGGCGAAGCCCCAGCTGGGGGAGTCGGAGGTGGGAGGAGGGTGAGGAGGAGGGAGGAGGGGCTGTATCAACTCCTCCACATCACAGAACGGAGGCTGTTTGCCAGACAGAGATCTGCGGCTGTGGTTTTGGGCCGACAGACACATCCCTTAGCGGCAACGCGCCGTACACGCATCGCAGAGCACATCCGCTTATACCTCGTCTGAAATTCACTTTTGCTCCCAGTAGATTAAACTCACACTTCAGTTCATCTCACAACACGCCGCTTAGCAGGGACACGGAAATGATGGGGTTTTTACTCTCTCCGCATGCAAAGTATGTACAATGGCTCCTTTTTTAAAAACATTAATACTGTTTACTGCACTTTTCATGAATAACACTTAGGCTAAATTGAATATTCTCAAGTGGGATAAAAAGATGAAAAATCACAGTGCAGCTGCTGCCTCGCCTTTCTGTGGTGATAACTGAAATGTGAATTAATGCGAGGATTAAGTACACTTGAGTTTTGCAGCCAGTGAAAATATTAGCAGTCGTTTGCAATCATGCACAGAGCCAGTGAAGCAGGACACAGGGCTGTAGTACTGGTCTGTGACTCCACAGCATCTCCAGAGTCACACATGTTCAACTAGAGACTTATTACAGACACTAAACAGGCATGTGGTGATGCTTTTAGACACATCAGACCATGGATTCATCCATTATCACACGGCTAGACGATAATAATATTTATGTTTTCAGGTGCTTTTGCGCATCATGGAGGAGATGCGGAGTGACAGCCTTAAAGTTAAACAGTACGACATGTTTTTGGACTTTTTGGACAATTCATCCAGAAAAACCAAGCACTGGTTATTTCAGCGCAGCAGGGGGAGGAACGCTCTGCCCCACAATGCAATGGAAAGGAGACTGACAGTATTTGGAAATAAGGCAATTTGATGGAAACTAACACATTTACTAGTTAAGATTAGGACTGTGCCATTTGACCAAAATCTTAAATCCCGATAGTAAGACATATCACCACACAGAACATTTTCTGAATGATGAATAGTTTATGTTCAAAAGGCAGCATTTTGAACTATATACTTGACAAATAAAAGGTACTTACTCGTGCTCGATTATTTTTTTTCCTTTTACTTTGAACCTTTGTGCAAATTTTCAAACAAAATATAAAATAATGTATGACATATTATCCATGTACTGTGACATAACTGTACATAAACGTGGTGAAAGAGGTTTGTGACGTTTGAGCCTGTTGTGCCGACTCGTCTGCAGCACAACCCGCAAACTGCGATATCGTTTTATATTATGATAATTATCATTATTGCAGTATGTTTCTTTTAATTTTACATTTTTCATTTGGGTTTATTTTGTTTACATTGTCAGCTAAAAACACTTACAAAATGTTTCAGTGTTTTGTTGTTTTAATTAATTTTACTCCATGCATCTACTGCTGTTGATTAGAATTGCTTTGAATGGGCTTGCACTCTGAGGTTTTGTTGAGTTTCTTCTCTTGAGATAATCGTGTATTATGACTGGCGACATACAAATAAAACCGAATTGAGATGAATTGAATGTTCTGCATTTAGATTTGTCGGATATTCCACTGTTTGGCAAGTGTTTGTCGTGTTCTGACCATAAAGAATAGTTTAAAACCACAAATAACCATCTGGTTTCTTCAGGACCAAACGTCAGCCTTTCAACTTGACAGAAATAAGGATGTGATATTTTCTGTGACAATTATCAATATTAACTGATAACGTTTTTTGGCCATATCTCTCAGCCGCAGTTTGATGTCATTTCATTGTAAAAATGTACGAACGAGAGCGGTAACTAGAAAAGTGCGGGTTTGAGTGGATGGAACCAAAAAGTGTCAAAGAAGCACACCTCTGAATTTATACATAACCAACAGAAACAACAAGGCTGTGATCATCAGTCCTCCTTCTCACACTGGAAGGTTCAGTTCCTCTTATGGTCTGGATGTCGATCATGTGCATTACTAGAAAACATCCATGTCTAGTTCGCCTTGAAGGCTCAGTCAAGCTCCTTCAAATCAGGCCTTGATGTCAGCATTCACGAAGAACAAATCGCCACTCGCAGCAAAACCTAAACTCATTGACGAATTTGTGGAGATCTTGCAACTGAGTCTCAACATCAGCCTGTGCAATTACATGATCGCAGAAGGCTGCAATTTAAGGGTTCTATCTAAAAAAAAAATGATTTACTGACACTGAGCAGAGAGATATACTGTGTAAAACATGCAAAATGAAGTATGACTTGACATTTGTGAATGAGTAATATGTGACATTTTCCTTGATAACCAGTGAAGCAGACTCAGATCACATTGTGACATTTTCAAACGCTGGACTGAAGTGGCATCGCGTCCGATACGTGGACAGACAACTTCAACATGTGTGTAAATACAGGCTAAACTGGCTTGAGGCTTTGGAGGTTTCTTAATGTAGATTTTTGTGGGTCGTGTGGTGCAGATTGACTCTTAGAACATGTCGGATGGGGGCGGGTGATGAAAAAACCGTGACCCGAGGATCACTAGTGAGAAGGTGGTGCCAGCAGGAAAATGCAAGTG
Source organism: Coranthus polyacanthus (assembly GCA_037367275.1). Classification (NCBI taxonomy): domain Eukaryota; kingdom Metazoa; phylum Chordata; class Actinopteri; order Kurtiformes; family Apogonidae; genus Coranthus; species Coranthus polyacanthus. The sequence goes on along the minus strand of JAPQRN010001180.1, from coordinate 78,981 downwards.
TGCATGTGCAGCAGCAGGAAGCACAACATGGACGTAAACCAGCAGCCATACAAACGTAGAAAAACTAGATCTATTTAACCTTATTCAAACTGACCTTTTAGAGTTTGGCTTTTTGAGTTTAGTATTTATAAAATAGGCTGTTTCCGTCCTGTTACTTTAAGTGAGGGCATCCTGCGAAGTTCAACCTATTTATCGGCTCATAATTATGAGACATTCTTAGATAGCAAACATAAGACATTTCAGATAAAACAGAACTCATTTCATTTCACTTCTATTTGATAACTGGAAAATTTGACCTGTGACTTCCCCTCCAGCTGGATAGAAATGTACAAAGAACCCATACACCAAGTGCAATAAAGAAATATGTAGAAAAATTGAGTTATTTCAGCCTTTAAATATTATTATCTGTGTCAGACTCAAAAATCCCAATTTTTTCAAGATCTTATATCAACACAACACACTTCCTCTTATCTTCCTCTTCAAGAATTTCTTTTCTTTTTGCGATGACAGATTTCATGCTTGGCTTCACTTCTCTCTCAATAATCAACTTATGTTGTCATTAGAATTGATCTTTTGCATGGTTGTTTTGATTTTTTTGTCCGTCTTTTATAACTTTCCAGAGATATAAACAACAAAATCTGGCATTATTCGTGGATATGATTCGATTAGTTTGGGCTTTTTCTACGATTAGGCATAAAAAAGTTTGCATAATAAGTATTTAGTCAATTAACGGATGCTGATGGAGGTAAAATAACAGGGAAGAAGATGAGGTAAATCACACATGCATTTCAGAGCTTTCTCTATGCACAGAAAGTAAACACAGCGTGAAGTATATGACAATAAGCCACTTCAAAACAACAGTTTCTGACTCTCTGACCTTCCCCACAATGAGAGCAAACCCCTCCAGGCCATGAGAGAGGACCGCCACAACCCTCCAGAGAGCAGTGCTGCTGTAGTATCCTAACACACAAACACACTCACAGGTACAGAGGGATACCTTTGCGTTCAGAGCGTTTCTTCCTCCTCCTCTTAAACCGGCGGCGGATGAGGCAGCAGAAGGCAGCTGCGGTCTGAGAGCTGTCCAGCAGCAGAGCCATGGCTCGGGCTCACAGAGGCTGATCTGTCCCCTAAGCTATCCTGGAGGGTCTGATGTGTTCCTCACTCCCAGCCTAATGCTAAGTAGACACAGTGTGTGCCTATACAACTTTGGACAGAGGAGGGGAGGGGAGGGAAGGGGGAGGAGGAGGAGGAGGGGCACCCAGTCTACCATGAAGAAGGCAGAGAGCTGCTGGCACATTGACTCGGTGTGGTAAATGACTGTCAAATAAATGGGCTGGGATGTCTCCTGGTCTCCTCCACCCCCTCCCCTCTCTGTCAGCCTATCCTCTCCGTTTCCAGCCTCCATCTCTGAAATCCATACTCTGGGCGAAGATGAACTAGGCTACAAGCGCTCGTGGAAAAACATCAGAAAGTCACATTCAAATGCGATGCTCACGTCTGGAGTAGCCACTTCAGTAATCCGTTTGTGTGTGCAGATGTTAGCCAACAAAACAGCTACTTAACTGTAAACGTATGTAGTAGCTCGATAACAATAGTAACTCATTTGATTCACACACACATTCTCCTTTTGTCCAGGCCTCCATTATTGGCAGTATCTGAAAGTTTTCTACCATCTTCTCTGAGCACGTTGTGCACATTCATATATCTGAAAAACCTATAGCATGTGTCTATTCTGAAGACGGCTCCTCTGACTGTAGATCTTCCTGAGGTTTCTTCGTCTTTTTCCCCATTGGAGAGGCTTTCAATATTCAAACCGAATATGGACAGAGGGGGTTATATACTCTTATTATCACCCTGACCTATGGTGCTTGATAAAAATGGCGACGTCCCTAAGAGCCAGTGTTTGTTTTGTCCATTCAGGGCTTTGGTTGAGAGGAAAATAACTCTGGTCCACAGGCGACGGTAATGCACCTTAACACTGGATGTTGTAAACCGGAAAAAAGAAGAAGAGGAAATCCGTACTGTAGAAACATGACGGACTCATTCTAAGCTAATGAAAACAGTATGATTGATATTTTCAGATGATATTATATTCCATTTCTGTAACTAGATCCCTCTAAATCCCTGTAAATCTTACACACCGAACCTCTAAGTTACTAGAAAGCCACACTTCTTCTGTTCAAACAGAAATAAAGCCTTAAGCACCTCAGTAATTCAAATGAGACTACAATGAGTTTTCAACTACAAGGGTTAATTGTTTTAGCGTCTAATGGATTTGCTGCTAAAAAACAAAGCTGTTCGGAGTCATATTTTCTCATCTCACTTGTACCCGAATCAGCAGTTCCACCAGCAGATCAGCCTGTTACATTATTTGAAAACTACCAACATCATTTCACCTCAAATATGACTTTTTAAAAATGTGATTTCTTCGTTTAAAAACATCCATCTCTTACCCATAACGGCTTAAGCTGAATTCATCACAGGGCTGACACACAAACACAGACAGCAATTCTTTTACAGTATTTTTCCTTAATGCATGTAGGCAGTGTTTTAAAGACAGTTTAATAACTCTTAATTCTTATTTATTACAATAAACACAAGGCTTTGAGATCCGCAGGCAATAAGCAACAAGCACAGTGACAGTAACACCTCATACTTTTTGGGGAAGCAGACATCCCAAATAAAAACTCCAGCGATGACAGAACAGTTTGAAAGTCAACACTGCCCCCTTGTGGGTAAGTGACTGTAATACTAAACTACTGTAAAAGGAAATCAACCAACCTGATGTCTGTCTGCAGCAGGGGCAGGTTTCACCGAAATCGTGATCTAAAAGAAAGAAAACAATCATGTTACTTTACAAGGTCCCTTCATTAAATCCATTAGAACATTTGAACACTGGTTTTCAAACTTTTCACACCACGTACCACCTCAGAAGAGATTTGTCTCCCCACGTTCCACCTTCATGACCGGCGTTAAAGTACAGGCAGGAGCTACATTTATTCCTGATAAGAATATTATTATTTGTTGACTGTCGTCAGGCAAAATCACGCTGCGCAAAGGGATAATACGAGGACTGACACTGCATGTCAGGTTGTAAGATGCAGTTTCAGACCCAGTGGTTTCATGGATTCCTTACGAAGAACATCACCATATACTGGACTCCTCTTTTGTCTTCTTAACCTCAACCCTTCACTGTCAAAACATTCTCCTCCTGACACACTTCACCTTTTAAGTAGATCTATCTTAACTCCCAGTTTAGCTTGTAAGAGTTACAATAGTAAATTAGCTTGTAGGTTAACTTGTAAATAGACTGAAATTGGAACAGAAATATTGCAGTAAAAGGCAACTCTTACGTTAAATCCCATCCTAGTTATCTCTTGGTAAAGGCATGTTTTGCTACGGTAACTATTTTATTTAATTAAAAGAAAATATTTCGGAGATTCCTCTGTGTACCGCTAGAGGGAGGACGTGTCCTAAAACGTCTGACCCCTGACATTACAGTGAGTGGCCTGCAGGGGGAGCAGGTGCACTTCATATCTGGGACACTGAGCTGCAGCAGAAAACTAACTACAGTACATGTGATCTTCCTTCTTCCTACACTCTTCCCTCTCCTCCCACTCTTTATGCATCTTAACATTTATCTCAGCTGTTATTTATAAGTAGCACCAAGAAAAAAAATGCCTACATTTTAGGAGAGGGCTTTCTAATGTTGATTAAAATTTACAATTCAGTTAAAATCGAAATTATACATTTTTGTAAAACTGAACTTCACAGGATTAAAAGCATATAAGTACTATCAGAAAAAAACATGGAAGATTGGCTCCTATGTAAATTGTATAATTTTACATATAGTGTGTTTTGTTATTCTTGAAAATGAGCAGATACGCCTGAGGAATGTTTGTTATTCTGCTTAAAAAAATGAAGCATTAGGTCCATTATCAAAACGGCCGACATCAACTTTCTGTCCATCAACTAATCGATTGATCAACTGATGTTTGCAGCTTTTGAATTAGCTGCAGCTGACAGATAAATGTAGTAAAAAGTACAATATTTCCTCTGAAATGTACTGCAGCAGAAGGATGAAGCAGAAGAAATACTCAAGTAAGTACAAGTGCCTGAGATTTGCATTTAAAGCTGCAGCGCTTCATAGTTTATTGGTGTCATTGGGCAAAAAAATCCACAGTTACCTTTCAGCTTATATTAATTCAAATGGTCTGAGAAGAAACGAGAAACCTACGCATTTCTGTGGACTCTGTTTTCAGTCATGACGCAGACTTTGGCTGATCACGGGTGTTTTCAGGCAGGTAGGGAAGTAAATTAGTGACTGACAGCTTTAATTTCAGTTTTCCTCAGACGTGACTCTGATGCTGTATCTCCACGGCTCGACACAAGCTTGGAAAAGTGGCTTCTCTTTTCCACTGCAGCGTGAAACAGCATCAGGTTCATCTGTATTTATATTTAGTCTTTTGATTTGGACCGAGAGGAGAGAGCCCCCCGATGTGAACTCTTGCAGCTTTAAGTAAATACCAGACTGAATGTACTCAGTTACTTTTCACCACTAGTGCTGTAAATATACCTACTTCATATATAATGCATGTACTGTGCTACACTCCACCGATACCGTTCCTCAAACTGAAAATCAAAGAACGGACTGTGTGCTGCTTGGTTTGGACTGCAGGATGGACCGTCTGCTCTCGACCTGAACAACACACACAGTGACCATCTGGATAACTACCGCCTCTTCATCCAACACTAACAGAGACCAGCACTGAGCTGCAGCAGAGGAGTTCAACGGCACTTTAATCAGGGTTACCCAAATCAAAGAAAACTGGCCGAGCCAGGGCCGTGATTAAGTCAAGCTTCAGAATTTAATCAAAGAAAACGTCCAGTGAGCAGAAATCTGTTTGGACAAGGACATAAAAACAGCAGCAGGAGCCAAGGCTGCATTGAATGACAGTGTAAACTTAACTGTGGATGATTGCACAACACTGCTGCAATTACATTCACATCATTTAACCTTCATTTTCTCAGTTCTGTATAATTCTGTTTACTGCTTTTATTTCAAGAATGCAGCTCTCAATTTAAAGTAATTATTTCAGTGATTTGGTTTTTGTCATTCAGTATACAAACAAGCCCAATAAAGAGGAATTTGCAACAGCTCGGTGGACACAGTTTCACAAGAAGAGGACAGAGACGAGCCAGAAATACATCTGCAGTCGAGTGTTTGAACTCGGTATGTCCTCGGTGTCAGTCACAAAGCACTTCTCGTCTGTAAAGTGGCGACAAACTGCGTCTCCGCTGGTGGGTCAGAAACCAGACGACTTCCTTACAGGGTCACAGACACAGAGTAACATGCATACTGTTCATTTTAGTATGAATTATTAGGTATGAAAAAGATTTACAAACCACTTGAATGTGCTGAGCCTTCAGACCCCCTGAATAGACCTGCTGCTGCTTATGTAATTTCTGACGTGGCAGCAACAGACAGGGTCTTTGTCATCATCTAAACCGTTTTATTTCACAATATAACACTCGCATTTTTTAGCATGATATTTTAATTGACATTTTTGGCCACGTCGTCCAGTCCCTTTGGAAATAATCACTGTTCCACTGTGACAAAGCAGTGAAAAGTCATCAGGGTTTTCTGCAAATGTGTGCAAAAATATGGCACAAAAAGACACGCTTTATTAGTATTTAAATCACCAACGACATTAAAGCAATTTTCCCAATAAGTAACATATAAATCAACATCTGATGTTTAGAAATAATGTAGAAACAATTAATATTTCAAGAACAGATTATCAGCAGGTCAAGCTGAAGGGCTGTTACACTGAATTTCTACAGAAAGTCACAGATGGTCTAATATTTATTTCCAAAGCTGTATATGGCCAAATACAAACTCCGAATAATAAAACGCCTCTGTAGAGCAGTTAAAGCCGACTCACAGCTGATCCACTTTTCAGAGGAAAGGGCATCTCCTTTCTCTAAAAACCTGTATCCTTCTTCCCTCCCTCCTTGCATCTTTTTCATACATTTCTACTCGTGTCTTCAACGAGACATGAATACAGTTAAGGCAGGGTTTTCCCTTCCTTCATGAGACTTGAGGGCAGAGCCTGAATGCTTTTGTGCTGTGAAGCCTAAGAAACAGCAAAACAATGCTGAGATTTCTCTGCCACGCTGGAGAGAAAACATATCATGTTATCCAGAGATGAAGACACTGTATTTCTTTGAATAGGGATTTTTAAACGCTGGGGTTGTAGCATTAAATTATGCAGAAATGCATAGTTTTTAGTCAAATAACAACATCAACATAAAAGTAATCACACAGTTCAAGCCTAAGTGAATACACTCTTTCTCTTCTTGTCTTTACAGATGCATCTCTGTGCACAATAATCAACAGTAATGTGTACTGCATCATTTTGCAGCAATTAGAAGAAGTGGATTTAGTCAAAATTCCTGCAATAGTAAATCAATATTATTTATTGAGCTGCTTTACAACAGAAGATATGCACTTAGTGTAAGAGTTTATCCTCGGGGATAATGAGCTGCTGGCAGTCTCTTAGTAAGCAGTGTTCTTTGATTTTGAGCTCACGATTCAATGGACGAATACGTTATGTTGGATTTCTAAATGCATTTTCCACTCGCTGTATGTAGAAATCCAACATTCCTGCAGTTTGCAAGAGGAACAGCCTCCTCAGACCTGCTTAGAAATACGCAACACAGCATTTGTCTAACAGAAGATATTGTTTAAAAAAGAGAGGACAAGAGGTGGGGCTTGAAATACCCACAATGCTGTGGGATATTTATGTTCACGTGACCCTAAAAGCACCTTAATAAAAACTAAAAATGGCAAACGCACTTTAAAAATGAATTCAAACTAAACTATTTTAACCTTGGGGCTGACTGCTGTAACGGTGTGTTCACAGGACTCCCTAAAAATCAGTCAGATGGCTAATTCAAAATATTGATCACCAAGACCAAAAAATCAGGAAGAAGCTCCAAGAAACCAAAGTGGACAGAAGTGATGGAGTGCTATCCAGTCGTGCTGCTGATGTGGCTTCATGTGCCTCATGCATCTCTGTAAGCAGCAGTGAGGCAGGCGGCCTGCTCTCCTGCCTCACTGCTGCAGGTGAATGCATCATCCTCAGAGCTTCCTCACATGGCTGCTGACCTTAGCCGTCCTCCACAAACCAAGAGGGATGCTGCAGCTTCAGTCGGCTTTAAGCCTTTATAAACAACACTTTACTCCTCGTCAGGTCATCCGTATGGCTTTCAATCTCCCCTGATCATGACATGTCAGAACATCAACCGGCTAATTATGCAATTCCAGTCA
>JAPQRN010001180.1:56359-71548 GCA_037367275.1 Coranthus polyacanthus | reverse complement strand
CAAAGGAAGAAACATCAGGAGGATTCATGTTTCTTTCCTTTTTCTTTTTCAAACCCCACAGCACAGATGGATGCAGAGGATACAGGGGGGTGTCTGCAGCCTACTTTCATACATTTGCATATTTTTTAAACAGGGGTAGGAGAGGGGGGTTGGGGATATAGGGACCTGACAAGGACAAGACAGAAGAGCTAGAAATCACAACTCAGCAATTCAACGCCCTTGAGGTCACCGCAACGAAAAAACATGTATTCAATTCAATAGCAGACCTCATCCAAACACCTCTTAGAATTAAAGTTTGTGTTGTCTTACTCGTTCCAACCGCCTAAAATTCATTCACTCAATTCATTTCCCCTGCATTTTCTGTTTTCTAAAATCACTTTGAAAAGAGGGAGATTAAGTCAGAGGGGTGCTGCAGGCTGATGCTGGAGCATACTTGCAGCAGAGAGGAAATAATCTGCCTCCAAAGGTGAGAATATGGAGAGGATGCGGGACACACGGATCCAGCTGCAGCTTTATGTGTGGCTGAAGTCTCAGTGCTCTAAAATCTCATGATTATTCACACCTTGCAGGAGTCTGTGTTCTCGTTTCTGGGTGTTAACGTCTCCGACTACGTAACCTTTCCAAAACTGCACGAGCACACGCGCGAACTTCACAACACACATTTGCATCGTCAAGCAATAACAAGCCGTCTTTACATGTCTGTAAAAGTCCGGCCACGCTGCCAAGTAGCAAAGAAAAATTCATCTTCTTTGAAAAATATGTGGCGCTGCAGGCTCATTTGTCTCTCTGCTGGACTGTTTACTTGGTATGTTGCCATTTTGTTCCCTTTTTTTATTCCCTCTCCAAGCACTGTGGTGAAGATCCTCCTCCTCTTCACTACTGATGTGAAAAAGGAATACATCTGAAAGGATTTCCCATCTGCAGCAAAGCAGCCAAATAATAAAAAAAGCATCTCCCTTTCCTTACTTTCACCTTGAATGTTCTTTATCCTTGTTTTGCTTCCGAGTTTCCCTCCTTTCCTCGTCTCAGTGCGGCGTCATCTGAGACAAACTGTCAGCGGGACTATTTTTACACAAGGAGCGCTCATTTGATGTCACCCTGGTGCCTAGGATAGCTTCGAGGTTTCACATGTTTTGTTATTTCTTTACATAAATGTTAATCTTATAGGCTAACCAATTTATCAAATATAAACACTTAATGTGCACCTAAACATCTTGTTTTTCCTGCTGCAATACAGTTTGGATGATATCCAGTAGGTTTATGAGACTTGTTGTTTTTATTATAGATTATATTCTTATTTAATCAATCGATAATTTAGTTTATAAATATCAAAAATTTCCTAAAGCTCTAAGTTATGCCTCGCAAATGCCTCTTGGCTGCCACATATGAAAAGATAAGCAGAGAAGGTGCAACCAGCAGATGATATAAAAAAGCCAATCATTTTTTTTCCCCCACTCGAAGAAGCAATTAACTAATCAACTAATATTTGCAATTCTAAATTAGAGCCATGGATTTTTTTTTCAACGAACTGAAATTAGTAGATGGAAAAAACTTAAATGCGCCCAATTATTTTTTTTCTGGCAGCTTGTGGGGTATCCTTCAAAATAAAGGTATCATTATCAAGCTACTCTTTGCAGCTCTCATCCTTTTATGATTTTTTTTCCCTCCATGACGGGAGCTTTTATCTGCGCAGCCACTCCACTGAATGAGTCCCCAGAGCGTTGTTGAATTACGCCGGCACAGAGGCCGTTCGATTGGCTGTCTCTTACTGTATTGGAAAATGTCTGTCTTGATGGAAGCAGCCGGATCGAGGGGACACTTTGCTGACGGGGCCCGACACACAAACGCACACTCACACATTAACTCTATGCCATTTACTCACCCACTCGCACTCCCATGTTTTATTGACACCGAGATGAAAATAAAAGTATGCGGCGCCCCCAGGGGACACCCTGCTCCAGGAAAGGGTCAAATACCTGTGACCTTCAACTTTACAACACGTCAGTGGCAGGCTTTCAGTTCCAGAATCTAATCTGAAGGAGAGTTAATGCAATGTAAGGGCTCATATCAGTGTTTCTCTCTGACCACAGCCAGATAATGTGTTTATATCACCGTAAATGTGGCCTCTCTTGCAGGTTGTCGATCTGTTTGTCCGTTGTAATTATAACTAATAAAGATTAAATGAGAATTCAAAAGGGCAACACAGATGTTTTTAAAATGAAAATGTAATCTGCTATATAACTTTCATCTTTTCTCTGTCTTTGTATGCTCTTATATAGATTCAACTCTAAAAAAAAAAAAAAAAAAAGGCTATTACATAGAAAAGCCACACCTGAAAAAAGAAATCACTGAAGTAAGCGCTGAGTAATGATGAGCTGTTTGCTACTAGCGCCACCAATCTCTCAGAACTAATTCATGCCAACACAGATAACCCTGATATGAGATTGGATACGGCAAAAAAAAAAAGAAAAGAAAAGATGTGAAGCCCCTCCACTGTACTCTCTTTAGCCCAAGCGAGCTTTTTACAGTCTTTAATTTAATCACAAACATCAGCGATGAGATTATCTGTTTATTAGCTAATGAGGCCAATTAAACTGAGCAACTTGCCTTTTTGCAGGCGGGGCTTTTTACGGTGTAATGGTACCGTTATCAGCCATAGGATTTTAACTGGACTGCTTTGAATGCATTACAGACAAAAAAAAAAAACAAACTACCCCCAGCTTTGCTTTCAGACTGAGTTATTACAAGTTTGCACACACACACGTACATATGCCCTTCCTTCTCCTTCTGCTCCGATCCACAGCAGACAGACTGGATGTGATCTCTGGCCCTATGCTCTGTCTGCTCTGTGTGGCCGCCGGTCATGTCAAACGCTAGGAGAGGAGGAGGAGGAGGAGGAGGAGGAGGAGGAGGAGGAAGGCTCAGCTCGTCCGGGTGTCTTACTGGCTTGTCTCCTTGCGATACTGACTTACAGACTCTGACAGTCACAAGATGGAGGTGTGAGACACAGGGAAGGGGAGCTGGATTAACATTCTGGGCATTTTTCAGACTTCTCTAAAGGTTTTTAACGTTCAGTGAGGAAAATATCTCGTTGCACTTTCTCTAAACTAAAAGGTATTTGTGAATTTACGTGTGTTATTTTCATCATAGACTTACCTGCTGAATATTTGGATAGAATGTCTCTAAATTACTCTCATAGTTTCAAATAGGAACAGTTTTTTTTTTAATAAACCAGAATTCCAATACCCAAAGTTATACCCAAAATATTCAGATTTTAGAAGCTGTGATTTCAATTAATAATCAGCTGGGTTTGCTTTGAAGCTTGATGTGGAGACAAGAGAGGGTTAAGATGACTAACCTTTTATCTTGCCCTCTGACCCTAATGCTTTACGGGGCTGTCTCTTCTCCGTCTACGCAAACCACTTGACATCCCACCACAGCTTCTTCAATATGGAAATGAAACAACCATAACTGGACTTACAACCATCAACAACAAGCATCAATACTGGGAGCTTTTAGCTCAAGCAGCTACTTGACAACAACCTCCAGCTCAACACATCTAAAATAAAAGAATACAATGCTTTTTTCTTTTTTTTTTTTAAGACAGCTCAGCTCAAAGTAAAACAATGTTCTAATGAGCCATCATTATATCGTTCCTCACCAAATCCATAACAGTTTGGTGTGGCAGCTCAGACAGCTGCACATGCAAAAAACTGCAGCACAGAGTCAATAAATCATTCAAGATTATGGGTCTCCCATCGGTTGAATCACTAAATCACAAATGCACAATCAAAAGAGAGAGAAAAAAGATGTGACACTTCTGACCACTTCCAGCTGATGCCCTCTGGGAGGCGCTGTAGGTCTCCGTCCATCAATTCACCTGTGCCAATCTCTTAAATATCATCTGTGAATTTCATCTTGTTGTTGAATACCTGATTCTGAAATCATTCTACGTTCTGTAACAGATTTTTGCTATGCTATGCAATTTCAACCAGAGAATTTGAAGCTGCCTAACGGAGACTTAGGGTTCGGGACTTTTTATTGGGTTGCCAATTGGCAGAATAAAATACATAACAAGGCTGTGATATGACCTTGTTTTGACAGTGGCAGAATCAGTAAAAATGTACATGTCATGGCAATTCAAGATGTATTTTTATAAGTTTGGTTCCTGGGGAGAAATTTCTCTTCTGGGTCTTGAACTGAAAATGTTTGGGAACCCTTGATCTAACTACATTTTCAAACCTGAACGTGTGAACCAAGGTCCAAACCAAGGTTAATGTTTTTGTTGCATTGTGTACATGTTATCCGGTTAGTATTGCTTCACACTACAACTTTGGGAGCAGTCTAACACGTCCTGCCATCATCATCTATCTGTGCTGCGTCTCCCTTTATAGACGAACGTGTATGTGACGTCGGGATGTTGTTTTCCGCTTTGGCGTCACTTCCTGTAATTGGTCCGAACGTCTAAACAACCCAAACAGTGTTTTCACACTGTACCTGAACTGAACACTTGATCCGGACTGAGAACACCTCTTGTGGTCAGACCAGAGACCAGCGGTTTGGTCCATACCGTGGTCCGGGGGTTCACGCCTGAAAGTTTGGTTCGTATCAAGCTGGAAAGTCTGAACATCCAGACCAAACAAGCTAGGTGTGAGGACGCTCTGAAGGACTATGTTGTAACACTTTTTGTCAATTTAGCTGTGAACTAAATGGGATAAGCCGATCACGATTACATAAAAAAAAAAACCCTGACAGCCCTGGCAGGTCTTGAATCAGCTCGCTGTATATTATCTCTCATTGTTGCTGTTACTCACCCACCACACTGCACCGCAGTAAAAGTTCCACCAGCCTCTGTCATGTGGTCATTAAAAATGATTCTGATTCTTATGTCTTATGTTCTGCAACAAAAACTTGCCTCCTAAATCTGATCGTCAGATAGAAGCAAATCAAATCACGAATACATACACAAAAAATATTGCTCATCATTGTGCTAAATCAAAATACTCTCCACTGAGTCACCTGCAGAGTGTAAGACTGAGACAGTGCTTTTGGACCCAGCCAGAGTCACGTTTAACTGTACAGCAGTGAGAAAGTCACCTTGTCTCCGTGCAGCACCCAGGGGTCCGTTCCCGCCCCCCCTGTCACAGCGTGGCCCCTGCTGGCCCCCATCTGACGCACTGACATGGCACTACACAGGCCGCCCTTGATCCCCCCGTCCCTGAAAATAACTTGACGGCATGCAAGCAACAGAGCATCAGCTGCTGTGATGTGATTCTGGCTGACATCTTTCCATAGAGATAGAGCAGATAATTAGATTTTAGGTTCCTTGTCACGATTCCAAATCTAATTTTTATCACTTTATGAAGCTGAGGTTGCTGCGATACTGTAAACTATGCTGTTTTTGGCTTCGATCTTAACTTCAAAATAAACCACGATGCTTGAGAAGAGTTGTTGTTTCCTCCCTCTGCTTTCTACCTGTCAAAATATAGAAAAATGCATCTAAAATTCCTAAATACGAGAGATATAAAGCTCCAAAACATTGAATCAGCAAGCCAGAGCTTATTTGTGTAAATCCTCAAACTGCTATCAGCTCTTATTCTAATTCCCAGTTGGATGGACCGTACTGCCAGTGAGTCATCAATCCACACACAGCGATACAGGAGTAACAGAACATCACCACATTGAGGTTCCTCACAAAATCACCCATTTGTAGCAGTTAAAAAAAAAAAAAGATTCACTCTGCTGCCGTTGTATAAGCAGCTTGTGTCAGAGTCCTCAGTTAACCCCGCCCTCGCTGCCGTATCTGACTCCAGTGCTCACGATCCGCAGTCCCTTAAAATCCACCTCCAGGCTCCGGCTTCCATCACAGGGAGTTTAAGAAGTGCAGCAGGCAGAGGATCAAGGTCGAATCAGGGATCGTTTGCATGACGCCTGACAACCTCACATGGACAGATGATGATGCAGCAGGATTAATCTCTAAACGCATAACCAGTCGCCCCTGGAGGAAAAGATCACAACCCACCAGGCCTCCAATGCCATTTATGATCGTAGAAGTGATGAATTGTCTCTTTTTGAACAGAGAGGTTCAGAAAAAGAAGAGGAACCACTCTACATAGTGCAATTTATATGTTTTGAGGTTTGTTATAATAAGCATATATATATATATACAAAGGATAGAAGAAATACTGTATTTTAATGTGCTATTCAAATGAGAGGTCATAAAAGATGCTGCAGCATTTACATAATACATATTCTAACACTAGAAAACTGGAGAAATACATCATATTAAAGGAATTCAGCTCGAAAATAACAAAGCTGCAGAGACAGTTGCACAGATGAGTCGTGCTGAATTCTCATCAGAAGAAAGTGTTATCCTTAAGCAGCTCTGACACTACCAGAGTCAGCGCCTGAACTGCAGGAGAACTGAACAAAAACGACTGAATTTCTAAATCCAATGTGGCAGAAGAGAAAACTTCACACAGACTAAGACGAACAAAAACTATAGGCTTACATCTATGACAGAGACTGCAGAAAAACACCACTGTCAGTGTCTACGTTCATGCAAATTACAGCGATGCCTAATCAAGGACATGTGTGTGAGTTAATTTGATAAGAGGTGGCAGTTCTGTTCAAGTTGATGGCATACTGTACATGCCTAATTGTTTTTGGTGCCTGAGGGTCAGACATCCACTGCTGCCGTGCTTCCTATGTATTTCTAACAGAGCACAATTAGGGGTTTTTGACAAATGTAAATTAAGAAACAAGTCTCTGGGGTTGTAGCCAATACTGAGCCGGGAAATGTCGCAAATCACCCTCATCTTAAAGCTGCAGCTCAGTTCAGGACATCCTTCACTTCACTTTCATTTCATGGTGTCGATCTATACAACATTCATCTTCATACTTACAGTAGCATTCTAGATATCTTACTTATGATATTATATGATATGATATTTGTCTGGAACATGAGAAACCATGTCAGGCTTTTTCCCTAGCGTTATAAAGCTTTTTGTTTGCCATTTTGGACACCAGCTAAGCCAAATTAAGGTGAAATCAATGTGGAGAGCATCAAAAATAACTAAAAGGACTTTTCCCAGATCTAAAGACTACAGGTGGTTCCGAGTGTACTTCAGCTTTTTGGATGTTCTGGATGCATTTCCAAATTTCCCTACACATGTATGATAGTAAAAATGGTCCAAAAGGATGCTAAATTAGGCATTTTTTTATTGAAAAATGTCAAATGTTCTTGCAGGATTGCCACTGCTGGACTCCGCAACCATGTACCTAACTCTTCCACGAATTCAGGGAAAATACTAGAACCCAAACAGAACAAGTAACCACGTAAGTCACAAAGACGCAGTGTTGAGGGGGTAACTAGTTACATGTAATGGCTTTATGCAAGTAAAGGTTCAATGTGTGATATTTAGTGACATCTCACGGTCCAGTTGCAGATTGCAACCAACTAAATACCCCCGTCATCCTCCTCTCCGGTGGCTGCAAAAAACACGGAGGACCCTTGTTAGAGCTGGGGTTTTTAGTTAAGGGGAAATGGATATTACTTCTGGTCCACATTCAAACATAGTAGGTGATGGTAATGCACCTTAACTCTGGACGTCACCTGCTATAAAATAGAAAAATGGAGAAGAGGACGTCTGTTCTGAGCTACTGTAGAAAGACCGTGAAAGGCAACCCGCTCCCCTCGTAGATTCAATTTCAAATTCATTTTCGTGTGATTATACACTGATGAAAACATAATCGTGAATATTATATTCATTTTCTGAGGAGCTCAGAATAGGTAGGTCAGGTATATGTAGATATATAACATTTATTCTGTTCCTTTGCATATTTTTGCTTTTTTTTGTCTCATTTTTGGACCTCGGGTCAGCAAAGCCATTGAGACCAATTTGAGTGCAACACCAAGGGTAGGATGGCTTACAAGGAGCTGTTTCTACATCCACACAGGCTCCATTCATTTGGCAGTATGTGCTTAAATGTTGTCTTGTTTGAGAACTACTACCTCCAGACAGCCGATCAAATAAAGGTCAATGCTCTAAGCAACCTAAGTCTACTGTAACTAGCTGCAAACATGTTACAAAAGTAATGTAGTAAGTAACACTGTAAAATAGTTGCATGACTTATATTTTTAATAGAGTAACTAGTAACATATAATCTATTCCATTGCAAAGAAGGCATCAGTTTCAACTGATACAACAAAATGATCAACCAGAGACAAGCCTCCCAGACTCTTTGAAGCATTAGGTGTAAGCATACTTTGGGTTTGTTAAAAAATGAGTGATGTTTAGACGTATACTGGCCATCTGATGCTGCCTAAAAGGAGCCCTCCTGTCATTTCAGAAAACTAATAGCCAGTGACAGGTTTGAAAAGTGAGGATGTTGGAAAACCTGACCAAATAAGAGCAGAGTCGCCATGTGGAAGAGAAGATCATAATTTCACACATTATAGTGAGCTGGCCTCAGGTCAGCTGACCAGTAGGCATGAGTGATCCCCTCTGACAGAAAGCAAGAAGTTACCAGGAGACATTTATCGTCACAGACAGACAGACAGATAGTCTCTAAGGGAAAGAAATGAGATCAACCAGCTTAATTAGATTCACTAACTTGAATTTACTCGCTGTGAAGAGTCAGCATGCGAAAGAGTATAATCTGTAATTGTACAATATGTCCTGTGTCTTTGGTAGAGTTTTGGAGATTCTTCAATTTGATGGGGGTGTACATTTTTGGTCATGTCATTTGTCCCCCTTCTGTGCGAGAGAAACAAAGAAATCTTTCATGTTTTAAAGTCTGTTCAGCCATTGATCACACTACCTTTGAATGAGCCCAAATCAGTCATACAAACTCATGAAACCTTTAATATAGCACGACAGATAAACATCAGCCACCGCCATCGGTGAAGGTCATCTCATTTGGCGATAGGCTGATAGCAGTGAACAAGGTGCCTATCTGCCAATGGTGATGTGCAGCTGACATAGCAGCACATCGTTACAAATTTACTCTGAAGGTGTCCTTGTGTTTTCGTCGGGTTATTTCAGGATGGGACTACATGTTTTGAGAGTTACAAACTGTAAGCCTGGAGATAAAATGTTTACCCAGTATTATGGGAAACGTAGTACATGCAGGACCAATACCAGGGACTACAGGTAAGGATGTCTTGGCCAAGGCACCAACAGGCTGATGAAACAAATTAGTAAATGACAGGAGGAGGAGAACGAGGGAATAAATATATGGCCGATTTGTTTTGTACTGCATCGTGTGCATCAGAATTCAACTTGTGTACGGATTTCAAAAGAAAGCATTAGTTGCAACACAGAGCACAAGCGATAGAGTGAGTAAGCCTCTAATATCAGCACAGATATAAAAAAAAGCAAAACTTGGTATTGACTATCAATCCTCAGCAGATAATATAGTCATTTTTCTGGAGCAGGGTAATAAAAATGTGCTTATAGAGTCGGTGTTTGCTTTAGGAGCTTCACCAGTCTCCTGATCACCAGTGAAAAGGTGTTTACACTGTAAAAGTGATTAATGATGTGCAGTTGAAGGCAGTGCTTGGCTGGCTTTATGTAATTATTGTAGTTGAGAGGTAATGAAATCATGAACACTTCCAATATCTCAACACAGATCATAAACTGTTGATGCAGCACAGTGCCAGTAATACATGCTCAGTTTACATCTGCTGCTTGCTTAACACCAGCAACTCATGCTCACACACATTCCTGCAGAGTTAAAGCATGTGGGTGTTAAATATAAAAATATGATAATGTTATAATAATAATAATTTGTGTGGGAAATATTTAATTTTTTAAGCCTTGAGTCAGATGTTAAGTTGTAACTGGGCAGCCAGGTCTTGAATGCATCAAAGAGCAGGTGAGGCACAAAAAATCAGGGTGATAAATGATTCATCACCTCCACATCTAAGCACTGATAGCCCGACTCCCATTAATGAGGGCCGGCGTTCCCTTTGCTTCATCAAAGTGGCAGTCTATGAAATATTAAAGTGAGCTCGACAGCAGCACAACACGCCGCTGTCGAAGGCTGGGTGTGACCCTCGTGCAAAAAGAAAGTGAAGACAGAAAAAAAAAAAAAGACAGACGGGAAAAGCAGAAGAAATAGCGCTGACTCGTGTAAGGATTCGGGGAATACTCACATCAGCGTCTCAGAACCTGAGGCAGCAGAACCGAGGTAAGCAAAGTATTGACGTGAAGAAAAGGTCTGAAGACGTGGAAAAGGAGATCAGTCCGATGGATTTATGAGAGAGATCAGGACCTTCGGTAGATTTATGTTTAATGTATGCTAGTTCCCAATTATAAGCAATTAAAATGGCTTATTTCTGACACAACAAGGGCAATTTAACCAATTACATTTTGGATGACATGTATATGTAGAATTAGGTACAATATAGAGAACTTGAAACTCAACAGAGTACTGTATGCGGCTGTGTATTGGCAAGAATTTGACAATGATGACTCTTTGAGCAACCCCAGTTAGCTACACAGTCGTTTTTAAACTTGTTTTTTAGGCTTTTCTGAAAATAAGACAGCCAGTATCAAACACACCGTTTTGGACGTCATTGTTTGTTGTTGAAGTCAGCGGCTAGCACCCAAAGACATTACGCAGGCCATGAAAGACGGCCAGCGTTTGGTCCGAGAGCCACAGGAAATCTGTCATGTCTCTGAGCGACAACAGAATTTATGACGCTATAATCATAATGTGACAACACTGAAACGCAGCAGAACAGATGAAAACATCACATTGTCTGAATCTGGCACAAGAAAGCTAAATATAGTACTATTTTGATATACCCTGGTGGCCACTTGTGGTACTGCAACAACAACATCTTCACATACATCTCCATTATAAAAGAGGCATCTACCAAACTGTTCACAGCTCTCTTTGTGCTATGAATTTTTCATCTACTAAGATTTCTCCAGAGCACAGAAAAGCTGTTTTCATGTGCATAACACAAGCCTGACTGTGCAGAATCAGACTGCTGACATTATTTCAGATCTTAAAGAAATGAAGGAAACATTACAACCTCAAATATGATCTGAAAAAACCCAGTCACAGAGAAAACCCAAAGCCATTATAAAGCAATAAAGGATGTTGTTTTAAATGTCTCTGTCTGATTGAAGGATGTTGGGGGATTTTTCATGCTACCAGAACATACTTGTGGTCATATCGTTTTCTTTCCTTCTTTCCACTTTAATTCCTAGGCTTTCAAAAGATCCTGTGGTTGTTTTGGAATTTCTCAAGTGCTCCTTGTGCCTTGCCTTTGGACACATGAGTTGTTAAAGCCAAAACTGGAGTCTAATTTCCTTCCATGGGACACTACATCTAGTAAAAAACAAACAGGTTGCTGCTCCGTTATGAGTAATCAGGGTGTATACATGCGATGAGAATAATGATGCTTCCTTGTGGTTTGTCATGAGGTTTGAATTGCATATTCTGCTACATTAATACAATATTCATCACATATTACTAAAAATGCAGCCTTAGAACATACACTATACAAAAAGAACCAATAAAGATGGCAGTTTTAAACAGAGATGCACCATTCGTACCATATTTGTGTATGTTGTCAATTCTAGAAAAGGTCAAACTTTAAAAGGAAACCTAATCGGCCTGGAAAATTGCATTCAGTGCTGTCTAGTTTTAAAAGACTTCAACAAACGCCATTTCCCATAAGCTGAAGACCTTTTCAGGCCACCGGAAAAGGGACTGCAGCCAGTTGATGGTTAAAGACAGTACTTAACTGCTGAGCCTATATCTATCTGAAAATAAGTTGGATTTGTGTGGACTTGGAGACACTCTCCTCTCCCCACCACGTCAGGGAAGAGGACAGAACAGAAGTTATTCTAGAGGTTTTTATAACTTCTACGTCATTGCACAGGAGAAAAGGTCTGGCAGTAATAAGTCTACATATAAAAAACAATTACAAACAAGTTGAAAATAAACTAAGGAACGACGAAGGCTCTCTTTGCAGTATTTTGGTGTCGTACTGTGAAAAACCTGTCAAAAATTACATTTTGCCCTACTTTTTTCTTTTTCTAATGTAATTTAATGAATCAGTTATCACACTGGCATAGACTACAACAAACACATGAATCTATATTTAGTACATGCAGTGCTGTATACAACTGTGGCAATTACAGCATAGCTGTATTTGGTAAAACACGCAGCAGTATTACCTGAACTATGCTAACATTCAACACCACAGCTGTTCACATCAGACAGCTTCAGGAGAGGGGTGAACTGAGCGGGGGTTGTTTCTTATAAACTCTGCTCATTTGCTGGAGAGAAAAAAATCTTTTTCCAAACATTTCATAAAAACACCCATGCCTCTTCATGGCATATATTTTTAAAAACCTGCCATGACAGGATCCAGAGAGGTCTATTTTTTGAATCCAACCTGATGCAGAATAACATCAAATCCAAACAGCTTAACAGTGTGTTTTTATAAGCCATCTGCCATGCTGTCAGTGAATTTCATAATGAGATCAGCATTCTGCTTCCTGTCTCACCCTCTGACTTACCAAGCAGAGCTAATATTAGCGCCGAGTCAAATAAAACAGGGCTCTATCATTCAAATCAGGAGGTCTGGACTGATGGAGCTGAATCGTAATGAACCATGAACAACAAAGAGAAAATGCAAACTGTACTATCCCTCTTTCCTTTTAGTAACACTGACCAAAGGACACTGTGGCGCAGTCAGATCATGAAAACCTGTCAGGATCACAGCGTGTAGCCTCTTGTCCTCTGTCAGGACTCTCGCCTCTCTCTGAGATAAGGACACTTCCTTTTTGTCCAGCCGTCGCCCCTGGACAAAGCTGCCATTAAGATAAAAGAGGAGCTTGAGTACATCTCGGAGCACCTCAACACTCTCTCCATGTCAAGTTAAAAGAAAGATGGATTGTTAAGGCAGGAGAGGGAAATAGTTTGCTTAAAGGAGCAGGAGCACTGGGACGTCCCAAGTTCAAGTGGATTGTTAAGTTTTTTAATTCATAACGAATTTTATACTGTAGTGGTCATTTGATCATATTTCTTTATGAATTTAAGAGTAAAAATAACAGTGAATATGATGAAAACATCTGGCTTTTTGAAAGTTTGACACGTTGCAGCCCAGAAACACTGCTTTCAAACAACCTGGTCTAATCAATGCAAAACTAGGCTCCACTTGCAAATATTTTATCACTGAGGCAAAGAGAGTTTCAACTAGGGGTGGAGAATATGATGACACTGTATTGCGGACGTTCTTAATTTGGTAATTTGGTATTTCATTGCTTTTCAGAGGAATCATACAGATCGTCAGTAAACAACTGTCCACACTTTCCTGCTGAACTAATATTCATTTGAAATGGCCCGAGTGCCAGTACAGTTATGGTACTTCATGGATTGTTTGTAGCATTAATGCTGCTTGGCTAACGAGTGCTGGAGTGTGTTCATAGTGATTCTTTTGTCCACTTTAACCTGCAGGAGTTCGTGTAACGTGTTTCGCTTCCGCTGAAGTCGTGACGACAAAAACGAGTTCAGGTGGCGTCCGGCTGCTGGCGGCTGCAGACATCCGACCGCGCAGTCGTTTTTACAGTTTTACACAGATGCTTGAATGAAGCAATGGCACAAAACACGAAGCATAAAATGTTTTTGGTTTGTGGAACCGTTGCAGGACAAATTAGATGATGACAGGCCACAACAGTATAGATAATCAATTCTAAACGCTCCTTATCTCTTGATTATCACAGGTATTAATCATTACTTTAAAACCAAAACAATGACCTGCAGTGGAAACAGTGCTCTATAATATTGAGTACTGTGTTTAATTGTGGCAGGAAGACAAACACATGTGCTATTTCTAAACTAAGAAGAACGTTTGCAATTCAAATCGTGGACTGTGATGTTCACCTGCCGTATTTTCAACCAACCCCATCAAGACACATAGGATTTCAATTGAAACGTCATGAAGGACATAAGTACGAACTGATTTGATAGTGACAGTAAATGTTGTGAAGCCTGACATCACCAAACAAGTCATGATCTATATTTGTCAGAGGCTTGTGTCGCCCACAGAGCGCCCTTCCTTTTCAGTCCACTTCCTCGTGACGCTGACTGCACAGCAGACTAGAAGAAATGACTGAGTCATGTAACACACGGGGTTAAGCTGAAGGCACATTAATTGTCTAAAAGAGGATTCACCAGCCTACAAAATGCTCTGACCACCCAGTCTGCCCTGCTAATCCCCAAAAGTGGATACTCTCAGCAGTCTGCAGCTCGGGCAGGGATTTATTCCAAGAAACTACGGCGTACCTTTTCATGAGTAGGTCTAATGTCTGAGAGTGGACAGAAATAAAATTAAATCACTCAAAAGTCCTTTTATACCCATGAACATGCACTGGGAGGATATTTTCTATATCGACACATATTCAAGAGCTGAGATGATTGGCTGATTGAGCAACTGTGACATTTTATAGACTAAAACAATGATTCCCAACCAGAGGCAAATTGCATGAGGGTACTCAATAGAAGAAAAAAAAAAATACAAACCAACGTGCAGCTGTTAAGGAAAAAACGAAACGAAATGTACAATAAGTGAGCTGAGTTGTGAGACACCTTTTGACGTCACACAAGTATGAATGAGCTGCTGAAACAGGAGGCAGATGATTATAGCTGATTTGTATGAAAAATACTGAAACAACAGCGTTAAAAAGCCTTGAGTTTATAGTCCATATAAGCAGAATTCAGCAGGTCTGAGCACAGCTGACAAACCAGACAAAAAAAGGTTGGGAACCACTGGACTAAGTCATGAATGAATCTATCAAAAATAAGAATTTGTTACAGCCTTGCATTTTCCGGTTGAAACTGTCAGAACAATAACATTTGCCAACATTCTTTGGTTCTGTTTTGTTTTTCTACAACATCTGCATCTTCCAACTATGACATGACGAGAGTTACAGAACTGAAACGCAAAGGGAAAGTTCGCAGTTAGTGAGAAACAGCAAAACACGGAAGCCTCTTGCATCAAAGCCAGTCGTGCTGGATACGCGACCACACCCTTATTCTTCGCCACGCTGCATAAGAAACGCACTACATTCTGCTTTAGCACCGAACTCGCAGCACTGTAAGTCACAGGGCGAGGGATTTTCAATTATTAATGAAATACTCGATGATACTGGGCTGCTGGTT
>JAPQRN010001180.1:17136-47455 GCA_037367275.1 Coranthus polyacanthus | reverse complement strand
TAATCTTCTAGAATATGATGCTTCGCTGTAAATTAAACTACCTGACAGTATTTAAAGCAGTAAAAATGAGCTCAACCGTCAACATGCACAGCAGTAAAATGTAACACACACATGAATGCAGCAGTAAAATGAATGAAAAACATCGTATATAATAGTAAAACAATGACAGAGACCATTATGCTGCACGATGACTTTCATACTTTAAGCACATTTTGCTGATAACACTTGAATAATTTTACTCAAGTAAGGGTTTGAATGCAGAACTTTAACTTGCACTGGAGTATTTTCACAGTGTGTTTTAGGCCTTTTACCAAATGAAAGGATCTGGAGACTTCTTCCACCACCGTTCATCAGGGAGAAGTGCTTCATAACTTGTGTTGTTCTTGTTTTCATCAAATTGACTTAATTCAGGTGCTGATGTTTAACACGACGCCGAAACCTCATGTATATAAGTTGATTCGGTGCCGTACCCTGTATATGTTTAGTTACTTTACAGTCTGTTTTCTTTCATTGCGTGTTTTCGATTCTTTGTAGAAATCCTGAGTGAAGACGTCATGAAACTTGTTGGAGCTTGGTCCTTTAATCCCCTTCCTCTCTCTCTCTCTCTCTCCGGTGTTTGCTTTGGGTTTCTGACGTTCCTCATCCTCGGCTGTTGTTGAGTATCAGCTGGAGCTTCTCTGTCAAGTCTCCCTCGAACGCCAGGGCCCATTTGGCGGCGCAGGAATGTAGCGCAGTCGAATTACACAACACGTCATTTAACACCTCAGTCAAAGGAAATGTAGAAAAACAGAATAAGTCTATACCTGCGTGAGACAGCGCAGGAAGACATGAAGGTTAAGGCTCTTTCCAGGCTGAAGACTATGAGGAACAAACCCCATGGTCTACTGCATATATTCAGCAAGTGTTGAATAGTGAGCTCTGATTGCTTTTAATTTGACACTGTGCTCTTCCCATAATATCCATTATTAATGAGGCCTAATGGCCCCAGCCAGCTCTGATCTTGGTATTGATTAGGTTTTTCTTACCTTAAATCTAATCATAGCGAAGTCTCATCTTTGTCTGTTATCGTTTACATATCTTCTTACATGCATGGTGCTGTCAAGTTTACATTACATTTAAAAGTGCAAGTAAATATTGCAGAGCCTCCTATTCAAAATGCTTGTTTTGTTTTGCTCTTGGGTTTGGACTCACTCAACACTTCTCACTTCTTTTACGCTTCAGTTCAGTCTGCATGCTGCTCTTTTAGCGTCTGCACTTGTGCAAATTAGTGAATCTTGTTTCATTAGAATAAGTTAAAGCACTTGCTTTCTTAGCAAGATCTTATGAAAGTTTTATAAACCGGGTGTTTATCGTCCTATACATTTCTGGAAAAAAAAACATTATTCTACTACAGGTAGAATTTTTTGGTCTTCATGATTGTGACTTTATTCATGTTTATGATAAAACACATACAACACAAACGCAACACATATGAACAATTTATGAGGAGATACTATATTATATTTATCACGATAATTACGAGATGACTATGTGACTACAAATGATGTAGCCATTATGGGAAAGTCATAATTCACGAGTTCAAATTATGATTTAATGTGTCAGAATTTTACAAATACAAAATGAATCATAATTGAGAGACTTATATATAATGCTGAGCAAAAAAATGATCACGATAATAATCATATTATGTTGAAACATAATTTTTCTATCACGTCGTGATCATTTTCCTTGGACATCAGCAGCTACGATTATCGTGACAAAACTTCATGTGGCACTAATTATCTTTCTTGGTTTATCTTGTTCACATTGTCACGTTTCATCATTCGAGTTGTTTCGAATGTTCTACCTCTAGATTTCTCCTCTGGTTTCTTCAATTTTCACTCAAAACTCAGCTTTTAAACTGGACAGAAATAACGACTTGACATTTGTCGTGATAATTATTGATACTGACACATTTGAGGCCATATTGTCCAGCCACACAGACATATAATTGAGATTTTTAATGATGAATAGATGTTAAATAGGAAACATTTTGAGGCCATACAAACATCGACAGGATACCGAGTGTATAATGGCCTCATCGTAGACATGTTGTGAATTCAACAGCTCTCCTTTACTTTTCATCTGCTTACCGATTACGGTTTGACAATATTTTCATTCAGTTTTGGCTCTGCAGTGCCCTGACAAGATGTTCATTTACATGGATCAGTGGAGTTGCTATGGTTATTACTGATGAGTCAACCGGTGTTGTGAGCTGATCTTATTCTGAATACAGCAGGACCAGAAGATCCCCAGAATAGAAGAGTGGGAACAGTTGTGTAGGTGTTAATAGCAATAAGGCAGTTTTGTTGCCTATTAAATGTGAACATTTAGAGCCATTTCAAACCCACCTGAAAGTCTATATTTACAATTCAGCGTGGAGGAAAAAGACACAGGAAATTTGAGCTTTCAATGTACTTTGATTTATTAAAGCCGAGGAAGTGAGGATGATGAAACTCAAAGCATATCCATAGTAGAGCTGCAACAACTAATCAATTAATCGATTAGTCGAGTGAACATATCATAATCTGCAACTATTTTCTTAATCGAGTAACAGTTTTAGGGATTTTGTTTTTTAGTAAAAATTACAAATAGTTGCTTCTCAAATATGCAGATTTGCCCAATTTTCTGCCCTGTTTTGTTTTGCAGAGAGTTGGAGAAACGTGTTTAGGTTCTGGACTGTCTGAAGATGTTTTACCAGGGGCTTCGTCATCGGTTTTATCTTTTACAAAGGAAACAATTCATCAAGAAAATAATCAGCAGATCGATCACTAAAGAAAATAAATGTCGCAGCCCTAATTGTTTTGATAACCAAAGTCTACCTTTACACAATCACTTGCAGCTTTTTTATCTCATGATATAGTCTGGGATCGGTGAATGAGATCCTTTATCCGGCGGCGGGAGGACACTGGGCATCAGGTCCGTCCTCCTTTAAATTAGGCTGTGATTTGGGACTTGAGTCTCAGTTCAGCTGCACCTCCTGTTAGCTGGGACCTTGTTCTTCCTCCTGTCTCATCCTCTTCCTCAGCTGCTCGCCGATATCAGCCAGAGGGTTTGTTTTGGAGGTGAGGGTTTTTATTGCGTCACTGAACCTGTTTGTCTCGGTTTCCCTGGAACAAGAACAAAAACACTTAAGGTGAGATGTGTGGGGTTTTTTTTAAGGCGAGTATCTGATTATATGTCGGAAACCGTTTTTGACGAAGACAGAAAGTGGCTTACAGGAGTTTGCGTTTCTGTGACTGCTTCATCTGACTGAAATCTGTGGGTTCTGCCCTCTTCACAGGCCTGGACAGAAAGGAAATGACAAATTAATGTACAGTCATGACATGCAGTCAGTGTAAAACTATGGAGACCAGCGTCACTGGTCGAAAAGTGAAGTAGATGAAACTTTGTGCTGATGACAGTGAGGTTTTTGTCTCCTGAAACTTCCATGACTAAAGAAACACAAACCACGGTCATCAAGCAGTTATCAATTATTAATTAAATGACATCATTATCTATTAGAGATAGACCAATTAATGGTTTCATTTGCATCAGTATCAGCAGAATATGGCTCCGATAGTTAATATCATCTGGGATTACTGCCTTTGAGACAAAATAATAGCTAAAAAAAATAGAAATTGCACCTAGATTTTTGTGGTCAGTTTATGTTTAAACTGAAATAACTGACGCTGCGTTTTACCGAAATAATTTTACAGCATAAATATAAAAGCTGAATATAAAGACGACGATTTGAAAACCTATTTTTAGTTGATACAATGAACCAGTAAATCTCTGGAGCAGTGTAAGAAACACTTTCACATTAAATCTGGACGCAGTGTTAAAAACTGTTCTGACACGGTGGGAGGTGCAGCCAGCGCGCTGCCGTCCACTCGACTTATCCTTATTAGCGCAGAGCTGGATCTGATGAAAACGAGCCCTCTGCTCTGAGCTGTGAAACTTCAGACATTTACGACCAAATGAATAACTGCTTCATCACACAAATGACGCAGTGCAGGAGCCTCCTCTGCAGAGCCGGACTGAGTTGGAGGCAGGCAGAACTCCAAGGAGAAGAGATAATTGAAAAATTCACTCATATAAGTCTAATCCTAACAGGATTTATGCAGCTTGTAGAATTGTCTGCGACAGCTTTTATCTGGCTTTTGTATCAAATAAGGATGACGGCCTTTGATAGCTTCTCTGCCCTCTTTTCTTTTAATAGTAAGTCCTCCATCTTCACCACGATTCACAGACTGCACCTTTAAACTCACCTTCCTTGTCTTATCACTGACAGTCACTCTATTGAATTCACTGGCTTTCGCGTGTTTCTCAATGAGACAGTGAGGATTCTGGATCTTAAAATGGTCTCACATATTGAAATGTGTGATCATATCAGACGTCTGCTGCGGAACAGCTTCATTACACCTGGTCCTGTGCAGCAGTGACAACGAGGCGTTCATATCTGAAGAAGACTGACTACATGACTGGCTGAATGGTGCTGTGTGGTCATTCTCCGGAGGTGTCCTGGTTCAGGTCCTGTTCTCTGACGGTGCCTGCAAAGCTGCTGATCATCGCTTCAACTACATTCTCCATATTCACTGCTGTACATAATATATGCATACATGTTTTAAACATTATATGTACAAATGTGTTTTCCCTGTTAAAGGTTTTTTGGGGCGAGTTTTTCCTTAACTCGAGTCAAGGGTCAAAGGACAGAAGGTGTTTTACATTGAACAGACGACGTAACCCATTGAGGCAAAGTTGTGATTTGGGATTTTGGGTTTTATAAAAAAAAAAAAATGCCTTCACTTGAAAATTGACTGTGACAATGGAGACAGTGGAGAAGACCACAATTCAAAAGTGTCACCAAAAAAGAAGTCTTAATTGACTAATTGTTACAGCTCACAGGTCCAAAGGTGAGGCTGAGGTGATTCAGCTGCAATTCAGGACTGTTCCTCACTTCACTGCCTTTTTAAATTCCAGTGATTTGATTTGTTTATCCAGCAGCTGATAGACTGTTAGTAACAGTGTGACAGCAGGCAGCAGATGGAGGCTCATCAGTCAATCTGCTGACACTCATGGCATCACTGCTGCAAAGTCTTTGGACTAAAGTCAATCCCACTACATGTGCTGCTCAGATACAAACTTAATCTGAAGGGCAGAGGAAAAGTTAGAATTCAGGAGCATCACGCTTCAATACGCCCACACGGCGGTCACCTTGGTACTTACACTTTGTTTTTCCTGCTTTTGCGGCGAACAGAAGAAGCTGTGTTGGCAGCGGGGGTGATGAGCTGACAGAGCTCAGGTAGGGCGTCGGCCAGTGGCCTCATGTCTCCCACCACGGGCGTGGCCTGTCTCCGGGCCTCGGCTGCCTGCTGCTCCTTGGCCTGCTTGATGGAGCTGATCTCTGAGAGAAGGCAGAGAGACACACAGAGCAAGAGGAGTTACATCCAAACTAAACAATACGATGAGAGCAGCAAGAGTGAGTCAGCGAAGGGCAAGAGGTACAGAAAAATGTCAGTGTGAAGCCTCTGCTTTCTAAGTTTAAAGGTCTTGTGAAATGAGAAACACATTTTCCAGTCTCATGTTTGTGGTTCATAAAGGCCACGTTCACATAAAGGTAATAAAAACAGAAGTATCCCTCGGTCAGACAACAGACTCCAAATCATGTTGCATAGTCTTCTCTCTGGGATAATGTCACAATATTTTAATACATTCTCCAGATGCTCTAAATGCTCATGAAGTGTCCACAGTTTGACAGCAGCATAACGACATATTTAATAGAAACTAATGGAAAACCATGAACAAAACACAAACATATAAAAAGAATACACAAACCTCTGACCGCTTCCCGTCTGAAATCTAAAACAATGTTTGACATTTCATTGAACAGGTTGACACCAAATGCGCGTATAGTGACAGCATACCGGTTAATAAAACTATTTATAGTCAGCTTGAAAGCGAAAATGCAGAAAAATAAATGACATGCCGGTAGCTGTTTTGTGAAGGGCTCATTACACAGTGAAGTCCTCGGTCTCATGTCGATCTGTGTCACCTGATTAGACGCTAAGTAAAATAAAACTCTTCTCCTGGTGAGATGCTGCAGGAGTCTTGCTTCAGCTTTGTATTTTTTATGTAATGTCATGCTCAAATTGTTAGTCAAGGACGTAAAAGTGTGTCAGACCATATTTTCTGCAGCTTTACCTGAAACATCAGCTTCTCAAAATCCACATTGGCTACACTGTGCACTCCCGTCCCTGTGTCTCTGCTATGAAAAATGCTCATCTTTCATTCTAATTTTCTTCTAATTCCTGAAAACTGTCAGCCATGGAGCCAGTCTTGGGTTTCAGCAGGATTGAGTCGCACGGCCATTAGCACCTAATTATACGCCTGAAAAGGATACGTGTTGTGTTACCAGGGAATTGATTGGCTCAGCACAAGGGTACGATTACGACCCTGGTCGCAATTATGGGAGATGATGGCGGCAGTGATGATGTTGGGGAGAGGAGTTATAATTACAGACGGACCCAAAAGTGGCCCTTTACCCAAAACTCCAAAGTTCGTAAAGTGCAATTTCAGTGTCCGTGGTAAAACGTGGAGTGCGCACCGTGAAAAACAATACGAGACATGGATTCACGAGTGCTGAAATGAAAACCTTTTATTACTTCTATTTGTCAAGGACATGAAGATCAGAACGAACTGAACCAAACTACAGGCATGAAAACCGTCTCGGTTAGCTGAAAAATTCATCACGATATATATGTTTAGTCATCGCTAACAGTTACTGATAATTTTAATGATTGATTTTAATGAACAGCAGGAGAAAAAGGTTGAATTTAAGCATTTGATTTAACCAATTTGTTTACTGATGAATCAATAACGCGTCATTATATCATCGTACGTCACGTTTCAGTCTGACATTTTCTACTCTCGCGCAGAACGGTAAACGCGGCACAGCATGTTCATGGTTAATGTGTGGATTTAATCATTTGGTTTTGATGCCGTTTGGTCTGGACAGTGGCTCTTTTTTCTGGGTGGCGTTAACGTTGCTTTTCTGTCGCAAGCGCTGGCTTTTTACCGGCTTATAACTGATCAGTGCTATGGCTGTCATAGCGTCTACCACAGCGAGCTGCCTTAGATGTAACTCACAAAGCAGTGCAGAGATATTCTCCAGTGCAGATAACACATGACGCAGCTGTGTGTGACTTCTAAACACTTTGTCACGATGTTATCATGTTGTGATGTGATTCTCATTCTTCGCATGCTCCATTATCGCGGGACATGATGATGTGTTTATGAGCCACGTGCAGCCGAAATTTACAGATTCATCATGTGCTTTCATAGGAGTTTACATTTAATACATTCAAAATGACCTATCAAATCAATCTATCAGATATCCTATTGAACAGTTTTGGTAGCACACAAGTTTTGAATGATAAAAACATTTTTTCCTCGTATATCATGCATGAAAGAGTGAAAAACTCTGAAGTTCAACAGATTATCTACAAAGCACATATGATGATTCATCTACAGAGTAATATAATAGAGTCATACCCGGTTTTCTATTGCTTTTTATGAAGTATGGTACATATCACTCTTGTTTGATCACCTAAGCCTATCACAATCCACATTCTGAACTCTGCATGTGAATCTACACTGACGACAACGCTCACTCAGATACTTTTATGGCACCAATCGAATGGTTTAGATACTATCGTGTATTGAAAAATATTTCAATATCTAAGGAGTAAATCTCATCAGCATCAGTGAAGCAAGCAGACACGGCTTTCATACATTTTTATTAATGATATAATGTTAACACATAAGTATAAAAACGGAAACGAGCTGAAAAATAAAACTAAAGATGTGATTATTATACATTTCTTTTTTTTAGAAATGGGAAATTGTATAATTTAGGAACTGGTATTGAATGCAAGGTACTGGTACCAGTGGATAATGATATATATTGTGTGATACCCTGTTCTTACCTGTGGCACTCTGATATGTGAGCATTCCTACTAAAGTACTGTGTGTTGAAATAAACTCACTGTTGAGCCATCGCTCTCTCCTCTCCTTCATCTTCTCCTTCTTTGACTTGACTTTCTTCTCTTCTGGGTCTGTGAAAACAGACACAGAGTTACATGACAGCACACACCGAACCCAGCAGGGCTCCACTCAGCACAGGGAAAAGCCTACTAATTAAACATGAAGGGAGGCAAAATCATAAATGTGTTAAAGATACATCAAAGGTGGCAAGGGAATGACTTGGCTGCAAGCTACAGCAAGCCACCTCCAACCCCCCTGAATGAGAGCAGAGCTGAACGAGCTGAGTGAGGGAAGGAAATTACACATTTACAGCTTGAGCTCAACATACTCAGAGCTCTCTGCTTTACACACAAGTGTGCATCATTCAGTGTCATTAGAAAGGTTGGAGTGGAAACTCATCCGGCATTTATTCTAATTCCCTCATTGCAGATAAGAACGCAAAACAATATTAGAATGAAACAAAAAGTTAAAGCAGCAGGGGGCCGAAACGGGGAGGAAAAAGCGTCCGAATTTTAAAATGCACACCTTCCTTTTGCAGCTCTCTCCTGTCAGTCCAAATCAAAAGACTAAACATAAATATAGATGAACCTGATGCTGTTTCACGCCACTGTGGATAGGAGAAGACACTTTTCCAAGCTTCCGTGTCAAGCCAGGAAGTAGAGCAACATGATGAATTTTATAGCCATCGGTAATTATAGCTGTCAATCTACTACTGTATTTAACCCCCCTACGGCCCGAACACAGATTCCACATAAGAGGGCAGAGTTCTTGTTTCCTGTCACACCACTTGAATTACAATATACCGAAAGGTAATTATGGAAATTTTGCCCAATGATGGCAAAAAACTATCAAGCACTGTGGCTTTAAGGCAAAGAGAGTTCAAGTAAATACAGACATTGACAAAAGACCCCAGGCTCAGGGGGAAAGTTGTTTCTAGTGACATTTTATCAGCAAAGCCACCTTGAGGTTCCCTGTGGTCAGGACATCCTCAGGGGTGAGACAGGCCGGGTGGCACAGATACAATGCTGAGAGCGTATGAGCAATAAATATCAGATGCTTTCTTTTTTTTTTTCTCGGTGGGAAAAAAAGTAGTTGAAAGAAAAAAGCAGGCGGCACAAAGAGTTTAAACTGACAAGGACTGATAATTTAAAGCTATGACGCAAATAATCAGTGGACAGCGGTCAGTGGTTATCAAGGAAAAGGTAAAATAAGCACACAAGCAGCAGGCGTGAGTACGGTTTTCCATGATCTGCTCTTAACCACCCAGGACAGTGACAGTATCTCACTTCCTCCACGTTTTCCTCTTCAATCCAGCTCTCCGTCTGCCAGCAGTAATATGCACAAAAACTACCGATTTTCTTGAAACCTGGGGGATGTGGGCTAAGAATGAACCCCAAACATTTTGAAGCAGATCCATAAAAACGGATAGAGCCTGGAAATGTTATGAAAAGCCCCAGACTACCTTATAAAATACATGTTACGCATACAAAAACACACAAACTAACAAAATTAAAACATGGTTAAGTCTATTTTTAACGGGGCTTAAACTGAATAATTGTACAATGTCATACGCTGTCCCTGTTCCTATCCATTGATCGGTGTCGGCTTCAGCTCTGCAGAGTTCAAAGGTCACAGCCAACCGATAGGCCACATGTCATTTCAATGAGCACAGCAGGGTGTGATGTGCTCTGCCCTGTCCTGTCCCAGCAGCAGCGCAGCAAATGTGTGGCTTATTGATCCTGTGTTGCCCAACTTCAGGCACGTGGAGAAGCAGCTGAAATGTTGCCTTTCATCATCTCTGTACCTTTAAAACAATCGACAACAAGCAGGAAAATACAGGAATCCTTAAGCCTTGTGCACCAACACAAGGCCTCGAGGAGTTTTTTTTGACCTTGTGGCAGTGTCAGAAAAACCATTTACATATTTAAAGTCATGCCGACAATCACGCTAAGCACACTACGAATACAATATTAACAGTGGTAATCATAATATGTAACATGACAATATATATCATACGACGACTGAAAAATATCTATTGTTTTATATTGTGCTCTGTCGTTAATTCATTGTGTCACATTCTCTACAGCAATATTTTTCATTATTTGGATGATGCTTTGTGTTATTTCACGATGCACAGATGCATGAAAGCAGCACAAACAAACACAGAGAGTGAACGTGACACAGAATGAGAACCAGCAAAGACAAAACGAGGAGCTCGTACCTGATAGAAGCTCCATATATATATATATATATATATATTAACCATTTCTTCAATGAATTTGCAGAGGATGTGCTATATCTGATACGCATCATAATCTGAAATGACCTACATCGGGACATGAGGGTTTGGTCATATTATAATTAAGTACTAATATGCACTTTGAACTATGCATTGTGGATATGCATGCATTGTTGGGTAACAGTGTGAATATTACATAGTCAGAATCACATGAGAATTCTATGTAATCAAAGTAATATTAGGGATTCATATTACTGTACCAAATAATCCACACGGGTCTTCTCATATGTACATTAACACTCACATACTGAGAGGCAGCTGTAGTCGACAGCGGTGGCCATGACGAACAGCATGTCTAGACAGATTATTCATCCTGAAGGTAGGCATAGACTCGGAGCTCTTAAAAAGCTCCACAACTTCCAGACGGATCCACAAAGGACAAGATCAGAGATAAAGTCTTTTTCTCTCCAACCTTGGTTGTATTTGTGTAGTTTTTGGCATGATACCTATTCATTATGAAAACATTTTACTCATGCTGGGGACAGTTGGCCCCCAGCATGAGTCAGGTTTCCCCATGTTGGACCGATCAAGGTTTGTTGAAGCAACGGGGACATCATCACTTCTCTGGTTATTTATATAGTTACATCTATGAAAATAGGACAGAAAGTCAAATATTGTCAGTGAGATGCACAGCTTGTTGAAAGTCAAATTCCAAGTGGTTTGAACTGTTAACAGCTCCCTGGATTATCAACAGCATCTGTGATGTGAGTGGGACGAAAACATCTCTTAAAAAAGCAACGAAAACTCAGCTACCATAGACGCAAGAGCAGCTCAGAGAAACAAGTGGAAAGACATAGCGGTATCTGAGTTAAAGTTTGATGATACTGACCGATAAACTGAATCAAACGCCACCCACAACAATCTACATAGATTAAGAGTTTTTGATTGTTATTTTATCTATGATTGTTACTCATTTGGTTTTCATTCAACAAATGATCTAAAAAACTTTATGTAAAAAAAATATACAGTGCTAGAAAAAGCAGTAACTATACTTACAAGATCTAATGGGTGTTAAAACAGGACTATGCTTAGATTTCTACACTTTTTAAAGCTGAGGAAACACTTCAGTTTGACTACATGTCCAGCATTATCACATCCTCAGCTTAAATGTAACCCCAACTTAGAAAACACTTGACAACAAAAGTAAGCTCAAATACTAATTTTGTCTCTCCAAGGTGTAAACATTATTTTGGCTAATATTTAACAAAAACAATCAGGCAAGAGTTGTATTTAGTGTATAAAGTATGCAGCGTATGTATTCAATGTGACGGGTGTCAGTGGGTGCTGTTCAGACAGGCACATTATCTCCACAGTCTACACACTCCAGAGGTCCTGGCAGCCCTTTATCTGCCACCGCAGCTCGAAACAACAGAAGTGTTTTTGCTGCTGTTTGCAGGAAGAGAACAGGCAAAGATAGGCATCTGCTGCTGACTACAAATGCGGGTAGAAGTGGGGAAATCCAATCTGTCATGAGTGGGTGGGGGTGTCTATTGTGTTTGTGGAGGGGGGGGACAGGGAGGGTGCTTTACCACCACTTCGCTCCCTTCGGGAGCATCGTCTTCCCGCTGTTAGATGAAATGGATAGCTGTGATTACGGCTGGCTGGAGGCTGCCCCCTCACCTTACCCAACCAACATCCAGCCAGTCTGTACATCCTGCTCAGACACTTCACCTTCCTGCACCTCCTGAGCTGGAATGACAGCTTCATCAAAGGGACGAAGGTGAAGATTATAGATGAAAACGTGGACAGATAAATTAGGGAGATCTGACTTCTTTAATAACAATTTTGTGCTGACATCTAGTCTGAATCTGTTTTTACCTACCGCCACAGTAGATGAAAATACAATGCGGATTACGTAAGCTATGTACAATAGGTTTTCTGCACAATGCAATAAGCTGCAACGCAGGCACACATTTTTCATGGGCCCCTTGATCCAAATAGATAAAGTCCTGGTCTAAAACCAAAACTATTACATTCCCAAGCTTAAATTATTAATATTATAGAAATTATGAAAGTTTAATTTGAGAATGTGACTCAAAATACTGTTGAAAATACTCAGTCCATTGTGACTGTCTACTTGTTACCAAATGCTGTGGGCAGTGACATACTTGAGCTTCAACATATGTAATAAATTCAGGAAAAATCCATCACTTTAGACCCCACATTAAGGCCTCATCTCTGGCAATGACATATGACTGCGGAATTGTTTCTCAATGAGGCGTGAATGTCATGACTTTTCTCGGTTTCAGGCAGGCGTGAAGCAATACCACTGCTAGCCAATAACATACTGTCAGGCAGCATATATGTCCCCATGGTCAAATGAGCATGTTACCAAGCATGAACGACGAAGCTCATACATGCACATAAAGCTCAGGCCATGTTAGAAATCAATACGCTATATACGTGCATTACATCAATAGACCATCCTGATGTGATGTGCTGTCTCCACACCATGCAATTACCATGAAAAAATGATTTAACTTTATTAGACAGAATATTTATAGGTTACAGATAAACTGTGCTAAAGGCCGATGGTTTGACGATTCTTGGCAAAAAACACTTTCTGAAATAAGGTGGGAAAAAATACTGGGTCTCACATTACAAAATCATTTACATTTACAAACTAATGGGCTCTCCGTACAGCTCCTACCTCGGTTTAATTCAATCAAACGCCCTCTGTCCCAATGTTAGGAAAGGTGAAAAAAAATGCCAGACTCAACCCCTTGTTATGGATCTGCTTTAAAATTGAACGTCTTGGTCCTTGGCTCATGCCCTACGCTTCCACCAAGTCTCATGAAAATCAGTGCTGTAGTTTTTGCGTAATGTTGCTGACAAACAAACCAACAGACAAGGGCAATTACATTACCTCCTTAGAGAAGTAAAAAACAGTGTAATTGGCAAAGAAAAGTTCAAACCATTTGTACGACTTTATTGACTATTTTTCTAAAGGCAGCAATTGCTTTGGTGCAGTCTATGCTGCATGTTTTCCAGAAAGACAAATAAAAAAGTGTGCATTATATTTATGAAGGCATAAAACCAATACTTACTAAGTAAACCTTTACATGGAGCTTTGACTAACTCACTGGAGATGACATGCCTGGAACCTCGTGCACTGATGACCCACTTTAAACCAAAACCACAATGGCGTTGTTGGCGGCTTGACAAGAATTACTGCCTATAGAAAAGTACGACATAAAGTTATACCTAGAAGAGTATCTTTTCTTTGCCAAATAATACTGTTCTTCTGCTAATGTAAATTAGTATCAATTTCAGATCAGTATTTTTTCCACCGTATTTTGCACCAGATGAGCGCTAGTGTTCGATGTCTAAAGGTTTACTTTGGGAAATATCTTGGTTTTCCACATGCCTACTCTACTCTATATGATACACTCTTTAAAAATGTGTTCATCTTTTAGTCTTTCTCTGTCCTGTTTAAAATTATTTTGTGTTGGAACAATAAAGAGGAATAGATTATGCTACTTCGTTCATCAAAGAGCTTGTGAACATGCGGTTCTTGGAGAATTCCTTTCTATCAAACAATGAAAACAAAAACAAACAAATTCCCAGGATACTAGAAGGAGGGAGGAGGACTGTCAACAGACAAAGGCTCACGCTGCGTTGCCATTTTTCAGTTACTTACAGTGATCAAGTGTTCTACACATTTTATATCCATAAAATGACGCAAAATCAAGTCAAAATAAACATGAATACTGTTTAATAATCACTTCGGGTTTTTAGTTTCTGGTTTTTCAGAGTAATAATTTATATAAGTCCCAAACAGAAAGGTCTTTGTAACATTGTCCTCTTTACTGTGTAATTCAGTTGCATTTCTAGATAACGGCTTCATGCTCCGATGCTCTGACGCATGCAGTTATGTTATAATGATGTAAGTAAACATGACAGCTCTGCACGGGCAAATTGGCATATCAGCCTAGTTACAAACCAGAGAAAAACAACAGAGACGGGTAAAGAAACAAAACAAGGAGAACATGGGGATGGTGACAGGTAAAAAGATCCGATGTTTTTCAGCACAGGAGAGGAATACCAGGAGATGAGATTAGGAGGAAGAGGAAGAGGAAGAGGAGGGAAGTGGACAGGACAGTGGTCTTCAGGGAGCTGACCTCAAACTAAACAGGAGCAGGGGTCTTCCCTCCGGGGTCTGCTCGTGATGTGATACCTCTAATTAGACTCCAGACAGAGCGCTTCGTCAAAGAGCCGGGGGGCTGTCTGATCAACTTCCAGCCAGTCGGGACTTTTCAGAGTTGCAACGAAACACACGTAACTTTAATTAGGAATGTAATAAAAATAAAAATGGAGTGTGCAGTCGATCTCAAACCATGCGCAATGTTATTTCACACACAAAAAAGGAGAAAATAAAGTATAAAAGTAAAAAATATGAAGTATAAATGCTTGTACTCCGTTATATGTACACGTTATTCCAAATATGACAGTAATCCATTTGATACAAGCGTCATAAAAAGCACATTATGTTTGGATTTTACAAATGAGGCTTTATTCCGTATGTAGAGATGTGGGATATGCTGATATTACGCAGCTGTAGGAGAGTTCTCTGGATGTGTTTACAGTGCATTATGAATATGCATCTTCACCACTGTTTTTACTGCAGCTGTGACGTACGACCAAGCTCAAAAGAAAAGCCCAAGTTTAGCCTGGGACTCGCCAATGTTAAAAAAGCCCCAGTGATTTTAAAATTAATACTTTCAGCATTTGCGTACCATCGTTAGTAATTGTCTTTAATCGGCTCCAGCCCCCCCCGTGAGGATTAAGCGGGTACAGAAAATGAATGAATGAATGCATTTTAGTATCATATTTTTTAGCACTTAGTATTTATTGTCATATTATTGTTTACTGTACTTTTATGTGGTCTGTAATGTTTCTACGGCCCCCTGTGAAGCTACATATTGCTTCCTTGTAGGCGTACATGTGCATACTTGGTACACATCGGAAATCTAAAACCTGCTTTAAAAACTGGTGAGATCCTTTTCTTTCTGTTCGTTTCAGAGCCTCATAAGAGTGAGATATTACAATTCGTGGTGAGCGATTGTCAATGAACTGAGACCATTTTCTGCTGGTTAACTAAGGAAACACTGATGCAGCTAAACCTTGATTTCATGCATGAGCTAAATTTACACCGCGCCTGGTCTATAAATAGCAGTGGGCCGTTGTCTGGAGAGGCTTCATGCAGCCCAGCGTGCTAAGCAACTAGGCCCACATCCATCACTCCCCTCCTCAGTCAGATGCTCAGACGCAGGGAACTGCTACCACCGCCCCTCAATAATTCCAGTTTTTCTTTTAACTCACCAGCTCTGCGAAAATTCCTCAGCCAGCCTTTTTAAGCTGCTGTTTCAAAGCTGGAAGGATGTGTTCCAGCAGCCTTAATTAGTGGGACAGAAATCCCTAGAACCTTTACTGTAGGGTGTTCTGGTGCCGCCGAAGCACTAGGGGGAAAATGACGGTCTCTTTTCGCCATCTACTGGCCAGAGAATGGAATGCTTCCTCAGTCCCACAGCCAAATACACCCATCAGCCATAAGATGACGACCACTGACAGGTGAAGTGGTAATAATGTTGATTATCTCATTACAATGGCACCTGTCAGTGGGTGGGATATATTATATGATAACATTTTGCACTTTTGGTCTGCATTC
This sequence comes from Coranthus polyacanthus, assembly GCA_037367275.1. Taxonomy (NCBI): domain Eukaryota; kingdom Metazoa; phylum Chordata; class Actinopteri; order Kurtiformes; family Apogonidae; genus Coranthus; species Coranthus polyacanthus. The sequence continues at coordinate 31,424 of JAPQRN010001180.1, read as the reverse complement.
TTCAGTTACGCTTGAATGATTCTCTTAAATTACAGACAAAATCATCTCTATTCCCCAGTCCAAATACAACTATTGTATACTCCAATATGCTATGATTTTACTTTCTCTTGTATACATTTTATTTTAAATATCAGGCATAAACTTGTCCGTCCATAGTACCTGTATGGTTTTTTAAAATGTCATTGTGGTCTAGTAGTTTACATCCTAACTGCTGGTGTGGAGGTGAACAAGGTATTCAGAGGACTCATCTGATCTTTTACATTAGTGTTTTAGTCATATCACCAGAAATGTGGTTAGTAATTCTTGCTATTAAAGTACTGCCTTTTACAGTTAATTTACAGCTTTTCATATTAATTTGTTCTCTATGCTGCCCTATCCTTTGTGTTTGTTATGCTGCTTGCTGTTGTAACACACTGAATGTTGCACCAGGGTTATCTTATCCTGTTTTTTTTCTGTCTTTTAAAGCGGTTTAAAACATCACATACTGTAGAGGGAAAATATAAAATATAGGGAACTGAGAGAATCTCAATGAGGAGCTTGCCTGCTGTCTGGGTCTGGATGTCTCCCGGGTCCCCTCTGCCACTCGAAAGAGCATGGAGCAACTAACTTTCAGGCAGAAGGAGGTCAGCAGGTGGCAGGCCCACACATCTGAGAGCATTGGGTGAGTGGAAGAGGAAACCACTGCCCTACAGCAGCTGAAAAGCACTGCTGATTCTGCCTGGAGGAGAAGCTCATGTATGCTCAGCTCATGAGTGAGTGCAGGTCAAGGAGGGTTTGAACACAGGGTTCCAGCTGCAGGACTCCATGTTCTGTGAGCTTTAGAAGGAGGTGCAGCTGACCACTGAGAGCTCCAGAAGCAGATCTGCATGTTGTTAGATACAAAGAAATCTCTGATGGTGGATTATCACGTCAAAGGTGAGACCATCACCACTAAATGTACGACACTAGATGTAAATATCCCCAGCTCCCTGCATCCAACTGTTCAGTACAAGCCAAACTATGTGGCAAGTGGCGGATTGGCTGCAACGCCCTAAAGCTGACAATCTGCTCAAAGACTCTTCCTCCTTCAGGGGGAATTGGGAGTTCACCCTCACCAGCCTGAGGAATGCACATAAGCACCAGTGTGCCAACACAGATAACAGAAAAAAATCAATAAGATAAAAAGATTTCCAGGAGCAACTCTGCTGGGAGAGACAGCAGGCCATTGATGAAATCAAAGATCTAGAAAAGGACAGTGAGAGTGGCAGGTAAGGTCAAAAACTGTGAATCCAAACTGCTTCAGAGCACCAACCAACTGCACATACTCAACCAGAGGTCCATGCGTGAGCTCTACATGGATCAGCCTCGGATCCGCTTGTACTGGAGACACATGACCTGACGTGACTTGCATCTGGACTTGGCATGATCCTGCAGCACTGCCACCACAACATGGAGCCCACATCTGTCAAACCTGGAGAACAAACTGGCCACTCATGCTCATGCTCTGAAGGTGAAGCAGAACTGCTGAAACCTGCACCAGAGTTTCCTCCAGCTGCACAACAAAACTGCGGGCCTTCCTAACAACACCAGGATCTACAGGGTCCCAGGCCCCTCCAGCGCCTACATCTATTCCCATAGAGTGTGTCAGCACTTTGCTAAAAATCTGTTTTCCTGTTGCTCTCCTAAAATGTCTGTAGTCTTATGTGCCTTAATATTTCTTATGGTTAAATGTAAGTAAATACTCTGAGAACAAACGCATGACATCAATATTCACTGTCATAGCACAGTGCAATTAGTATATTATCTTTCTCACAGCCATAAGCCAGAAAAGTGTGTTAACTTAAAAGACTTTGGCCAGTGTTACCTGTCTTGGCCGGTGTGGGAACATCAGGAGGTTGTTCAAACTTCAGTGTTTGTACGAGGGCTTCTGGAGTAATTTTAGTGCCAGCAAAGATACCAGTGGGGAAGGAGCTCTGTGCCTGGACCTGTGGGGTTAACAAAGAGTGCATAAGGGTCACAAAACATACCTGATGCTTAGATTCATATTAGTTAGACTTAAGATTGACATGTCTAACGTTTACTAATGCATGGATGAAGCAGATTTGTACGCAGCTATCATTGCTTTGTAAGACATGAACATTAAAATAACTATATTTTTTATATGGCAAGTTTCAAGTATATTTAACTAGAAACTTCAATGCATTTTAATTTAATATACCTACAATTGCGTAGGTATTTTTTCTAATGTACTCTTGTTTTGTTCGGGATACAAGACGCATTACAGTGTTGGGATTTACTGTATTTAAGCATTTATTAATTGGCAAAAGGTCGGTTGTTGTCCCTTTGTTACAATGGAAACCTTTATCTAGGTTAACGACATGTTTAGGTTTAAAATGAGACCGTCTTTAGTTCACACTTGCATTAAACCAAATTCAGAACAATATTAAGACTGATCTAAAAATACAAACAACCCCAAAGATTACCTGGTTGAATTTACACTGTTTCGACTTAGAACCCAACTTTTATTGTGATCCATTGACACGTTACTTTGCATTCAACATTATTTATTTGGACATTTGTCATATCATACCTGTTCAATAGTTTTCAAGGCGTCATTCTGATTTTCCACAGGTAAAGGACTTATTTTGTGTATTTCCAGAGCAGGAGGCTTCACTAACTGAGACCCCGGGGGCTGTGTGGGGCTGCTCGGCTGGTCGAGCTTCACTGCCTCCTGATGAAGCTTCTGACGGACATGTTTAATCTTACCCACCATGTTCCCAGCGGAGCGAACTTTTAGAATTACACCGAATCCACTGAGAATTTCACGCTACAAAACAATCAGGTTTACAGCCCCGTGTGTCGGAAGCATGCGTCGACATCCGTCAAGTCACAAAAAAACGTCGTCGTTTCCGGAAATGTATTTGTTTTGGGCTTCAAACGTTAAGAGCATTTGTGTGATGTAAATGTGCTAGAAATGCCAATTCGCGTACAGTTTACTTTACTTTGGGACTTACTGCTATTTTATAGTTCTACTAAAAGCCTCCGTAGTTAAACGTTTAACGATATGTGTTAATTTGGGTTTTATTTTGGAAGTAAGTTGACGCGCTTCTATGCGGGGTAGCTTTTAGCTTGACCATTAGCATAGCTGGTGTCACGGGGTAATGGACCGGTGGAGAGCGAGGCTTAAAACTCAGTTCCGCATCCTCTCATATTCAATATCCGTTTAAATATTTTGAAAATGGTGGAATGTAACCAAGTCCCCAACTCAAATACAGTATTTCCATTTCATGGTAGTTCATACTTCACATTATCTCAAGTAGCAAACACAAATATTTAATGTTTTTACTCCATTTGTCTTCCTGATTTAGTTACCTCTCAAATTGCAATTTTCCATCCCCTTCCTGTCAAATTGACTTTTTAGAGATACAAACCCGTGACTGTCTTATACAATATGATGCATTGCTGTAGATTAAACTCATAACAGTGTATAAAGCATAGTTAAAATTAGCTCAACCTTAAACAAATACATTAGTAGCATAAAATGCAACATACAAACGAATGCAGCAGTAATTAGCCTTTGTTATTTTTTTTTCAGCAATAATAGCATATTTTTACTTAAGTAAGGTTATTAATGTAGCGTGGGATTAGAAGGCCTACTCTAAGGCTACTCCACTACTGTATTTTGACGTAAAATCCAAACATTACACATTGTTACTGGCATCAGAAAGCCACTACGTATATCTGAAGTTAATATGAGGCTTTAGCAGATAGTGAGATCAAGTCAGTTTAAAGCCACAGTCTTTTTAGCTTAAAATCCACAGTTCTGTTACTTAGATTTTTTTTAAATGTTGATCTTCCGTAGTGGAAAGCAGCAAAAACTATAACTGTGGTATATATCTTCTTAATTCGTCCACCGACTAGAATGGGTATGACACGCATTTTTGTAGAGATCAATAATAAGTATAAACAGCAGTATTTTTAAGTGAAAATCATATTTATTTGCAGCTTGATGTGGCAAATGAATATGAGGTGTTCTACAATAAAAAATACAAGCAATATACTTGAACAATTTAACACTACGGTGTGATAATGCTGTACATAGGTCTCAGTGTATACAAAAATAAACATATCAAAACACAATTACACAAATGGGTAATATATACAGTACATACCACAAAAATAACATCAGATGACACAAAACTAGGCAGGGTACAAAAATGTTCTCAGACAGTTCAACTTGTTGAGGTTTATGAGGAAATCATGTTATTTAAGCACATTTAAGCTCAACAACAGTCATTTTTGCCATATAAAATGAACACATACACATGGTTAATATCGCCACAACTGAAGGACTGAACTTTCTTTCTTCCCATAACGTTTCCAAACAAGACACCGTTTGTGCATCTGTGTATCAGAGTTAGATTTCAAGCTACGCATCAGCTAAAGTGAAAACTGAGAGTGAAATGTGCATGAAGTGCTGCTTGTTTAAGAAAAATACTGATGGAGTCGGATCCAAACATCTCGGTGGCACATTCTTCTCTTCTACGCAATATTTCGTCAAAAGCAAATACAGACACGATACACTAAACACAAGCAGCTAAGTTCAAGTAGTATTAATCGCAGGGTCAGAACACACACACTACAGTGAACAAAACAAATAGAAACATGCATTATCTCATAAACCTGCTTATCAACCACTAAAGATTTGGCGTAGTATTAATTCACATCAAATAAATGTTAAATACTATTTCTAGATTTCTAGTTTGCTCAGTATGTCCCGTAAAGGATGTCACCCAATACCTCTTTATTTAAGGAAGCGGAGCTGGATGGTTTATTGTCGTTGTGTGACTCTGATGTGCACAAACAAGGAGGAGGGAGGGATGCTGGTTCCGTCTTTAGACAAGAGGTGAATGTGACGATAACCTGAGAACAGGAAAGCAAAGCAGGGAGTTAGGGCGAAGATTTATACCAGCGCTGTACAAACCTGGCATTTACATCTGGGATAATACTACTACTAGTACCCCTGGGAGAACAGGTTTCCAAAGCAGTAAAAGTAAAGGTTTCCTTGCTGGAACAGAAATTGCTGACATTGTGTACAAATATAAGCACTGATGCAGTTTGTTATACGTTTTAAGATTAGCTGTTCTCACCTCTACATTTGAGAGCAGAGAGAAGATGGATTGTTTGACAGTTTTTTTAAGTCAATACACGTAGACACAAAACAAAACCTGCTATTTTGATATTATAACATTTCATTCTTCTTCAATATGTGAGTCAGTCGTCACAGAGTTTTATATAAACTTCTAAACAGTGCATCTTTTGAGACAACTGTTGTGAGAAATTACAGTAGCAGACGAACACCAAAACAATGAATTAACAATGAATCTGTTAAGACTGAAAAATCACGAGACAAGCTGGAATAAGAAGGTGAATAAAAGCATACTGTTTTTTAACTGTACCTTGCTGCATGCAGCTCATCGGCAGCGTGTACTGCCCCACAAAGTCATTTTTTGAAGTCTTGTCATAGTCTTCAACCACGAAGCGTACCATGGCCAGTTCAGGAGCGTGGATGGTGAAGCGCAATGTGTCGTACCACACGGGGTTGAACCCTGTAGAAAGGAATCCAGATCAAACGGAAGTCACGAGGGGTGGAACGTAACTGAGTACATTCATTTAGGTATTGTACCTGTTCTATTTTGTGTTGTTTAACTCCACTACATTTATTTGACACTTATTGTTACTTGTTAAGAATTCATTTGTCGCAGCGCTATACTACTAATCGACCCAGTAATATACAAAATATCTAAAGTTGGTTTCACTATAACATTAAAATGCTTGTACATGTATTCATTAGTGATAAAAACAGGAACCAGAGGCTTTTCCGTACCATTGTTCTCTATGTATCTGGTCTCCTGCTTGGCCTGGTCCATGGGGACTCCATGGATCTCCACTCTGACCAGAGGATCCACTATAGACCCCTCTTTGATGTTGACTTTGGGCAGCTGCTGACCACTGATCACCTGCAAAAAAAATAAAAAAAAGACGCTTTTAAAATAAATCCACGTACTTCTTTAACCTTTTCTCCATCGTCTGTACCTGTATGGTGAGAACTAGGGGTTGGTAGCCTTCTCGTTTTTGAGGTGCATCAGGGTCAAACCTTTTCTCTGCTTCTCTCATGAAGCTGGGCTTTAAGACGTAGCCACAGCAACCGTTCTGACTGAACAGTCCGTCATTGAGATCCATACCTTCCCCTGCAGTCTGGAAATTCAACGCAACTAAAAGAATGAGAAACAAAGGAAAGGAAAATAACTTTTGTTAAAATGGTTGATATTTTTTCTTTATTTTTTTAACCAGAAAATGTATAGTCACAACTGTCTTCAGGCACTTAAAAGAATGGAAGTAGGATTAAAGCTGCACTGGAAAGCTTTGGATATTAATGTTTATTTCAGTACCAACAAAATGATGTTAAATGTGTTTTCAGCTGTTCATTAATGAAGTACAACATAATGATACTGAAGAATAAAACTGTCTCTGTATAGATGTGCAAAAAACCCCCTGCAATTTATCTGTAATGCCACTGAAATATTCACAGTGTAACCCAGTGCAGCATTAATATAGAGTAAAACAAGTGGCATAAATGATTCAGAAGAGGGGGTGTAAACATGAAACAATATCTTTCAGTTGGATTCACCGATTTGGCACCCAACATTCCACATTTCCTGAGGATTGAAATTGGAGGAGTCAGTTCGGAAGCCACTGGGATAAACCCTGGTCAGCTGCCGTGCGTTATGGTGCACAAAGTCCGCCCCTAAAATGAAGATATACACCAGAGGTATGAAACAGCTGTAATTGTGTCATGTATTGTTCAAGTATGCAGTTAGAAAATGCAGAGGAAAAATCCATATGACACACTTATTTCTGCGTTTCCATTGCAGTGAATGGTGGGACTGGACTCACCGGCCTCTCGCATGTTTTTGCGGGCTTTGGACTCTGTGAAAGAGGCCACCTCATAGAACTTGGAGTGGATGCGGGAGTGTTTGAAGCTGTTGAAGTGGACACTTTTGCAATAAACAACACAGTCTGACAGCTCCTTGGACAGACGCTGCTTAGACTTCTATTGAGATAAGACAAAGAAGAAAAGATAAGACACAGATGAAGTCCGTGGTTAACCCTTTGACGTCAAGGACGCTGCGATCGTCTGCTGCTCGTTTTATTAGAGGAGCAGCCAAAAGAAAAGAGGGGATGCAGCCTTTGTCAACTGCACCCAGAAGATGTGGAACACAATACTTATAGAAACCAGGGAAGATAAATATTTTGAAAAGAAAGCTAAAAACGTATCTCTTCACTTTTCCTTTAGATAGCTGTCACTACTGAGCACTTCTTTTAAAATGTTGCATTCCACGTATTCTAGTTTGAACTTTATTTTATTTTATTCAGTGGGTTTTATCTTCCATCATAAGTTATGCATTCCATGTATCCTGATTGTATCTTAAAAAGTGGATTTTATTTTCAATCTTATGTTACATTATTTATGGCATTTTATCTCCGTTTTTATGTTCATTCTATGTCTGTTTCATGTGAAGTACTTGACGCATGTAATTTCCTATTTGTAAAGCACTTTTAGCTGCATTTTGTATTAAAGACACAATGCAAATAAAGACAATTATTATTGTTATGAAATACAAGGTACACCTGCAGTTCATGGAGCATCACTAGTTTTGCAGATTGTCTTAAAACCATTACAAAGTCAGAGGATAAAAATGATTGCATGTTGGTAAATGTTGGCATTTAATTGTGTCTAAATACAGCTTCACAGAATAGGTGGCTGTAAAGGTTTTGTCTTGCTTTTTGTTTTCTAGGACTATGGTTTCAAACCTGGGGTCTGGGCTCCCCTCAAGGGGGCGCCAATGATCGCGGGCTTGGCTGCTCTGAGGTTGTGAGGTTGTAACAATTTGTACTGTTAAATAAAATCAAATTACCCAGAAGACTACTTAATAGACCACACCTCTGTGACCTCTAACCAGGACAACTAACAATGAATGGCACCCCACTTCATATTTGGATGAATTATTATTTCATGCTTTTCATTGATAAAAGTATGGACTGTCCTAGGCTGAGAGAGGAGCTCTACGTCTGCAGGTGGCAGAAAAAAAATTTGCTGAAAAAATGTAAAATATTGGCAGCTGGAAGCAGGAGGTAGGTCAGATTTCTGGAGGATGATTCTCTTCAGGACTTGCAGATGTGTCAGTTCTGCAGACTGTAGGTCAGGCCGACATTCAACTCTCTGTGTGTCATTAACACACTGATGTAACACAGCGGCTCATCGAGGTCCACCAGTGACCTGGCTCTTGATTACTCTGTGTTTATGTCAGCAGACTGTTGGCTCTAACACTGGCACGTGACAGGGCAAACCCTCGTAGATGCAGGAATCCTGTCATGTGTGGAAGCACTATGCACGTCGAAACCCTGAGACAACCCACTTTGAATTCTGTAAATGATACTCGACCACGATGCCAAGCAAAAGCAGGTGTGCTGCCAGGGTGTCTTCCATGACTATAAAGATCAGAAGTGCGACGGGCCAAAAAACACAGTGAAACCTCCAGCATGCATGCCTGCTTCCACATGAAAGCCGATCCACCCAGGTATCTGACTGACACCCCACCTTCCCCCACCTTCACCCGTCTACCAGACAGCAAGACAGCATCTTTTCAGACACTTAAACCATCAGCAGGGGCACCGCTGAGCTCACATCACTGCCAAACCCGACGCTGGTTTCACCTCCGATGACCGTGTTGACAGGAGTCCCAGTGTGGCATTTCATGCTTCTCAGATGCTTATCAATAAACATGACGCTAAGTGCTCAATGATTCCTTTACACACTTAGTTTGCTGCACTAGACATGGACACATATTCAGCACCAGATATTATACTTTAAAGCCAGTAACAGAAACACAAATCCATGTAAAACGAAGGGTACATACACTACTGAATGTCAGGTGTGTAAAGAGTAAAACATTAGTGTATAGTGAAAGTAAATTTACTTTATGATAACATGTACCCTACAATGAGTTACAGTAAGTTATAAACTTCAGTATACGAAGAGAATAGGTTGCGAGAAAGACACAAATGATATTACAGTCTGCCCTAATTAAGAGACTCTACACTACTGTATTTACTGGCAGAGGTGATTACTGACTGCAATTAGGGCTGCTTAGAGTATCATATATCTCATTTTAGAGAAGACCATTCAGCCTTCACCCTGTTGAACTTAGCCTAGTTTGGCATGGCCTGGCCTGGCACCGTCTGCCAAAGCAGAACAAGGGACCACGGTTAAATTAGAGGCCGACTTTTGCACTTTAAGATAGAAAAAAGTCTATGAAAGAATTAAAAATGTAAAGAGTGCCAGCTGCATGAAGTTGTAGTTCATTGTTTTGGTCTTTTTTTTCCCTCTGCGATATAATTCCACATCAGTTCACTTCAGATCTGGAGACGGAGGTGCCGCAGATGATACAAGCATCACAAGTGCGAACACAGTGTTGAACCTTTTCTCTTATTCATCCTCTGCCTCTGTCTCACTGTGCTATCACAGTGTAAACAGATCACCTTATCTAACACCCAGTGTCTGCTCCCTGCCCTTCAGTCCTCTCTATTTTTCATGAGGGATGACAGAAGTTTATGCAATCCTTTTCCGCTGGAACAAAAAGGTCGACCAGATTTCTGGACGACTTTGAATGGCTTACTACAAAACAACTTCGACGACAAACACCTCCCGAAGGCCTCTGAAAAATGACACATCTCTGATAGGACTGCAACAGTCTATAGTCTATAACGCCAGGACCTGGAGGTGAACTGGAAAGACGCCAGTTCATCAACCAGAAGCTCCCAGTCGCACTCTCAGTTCTATCCTAACTCACTACAAACATGAGGTGGAACAAGTACTCAGATCTATGAAGTACAAGTAGCAATAACACAGTGTGAAAACACTGTTACAAGTAAAAGACCTGCGTTCAACCTTACATAAGTAAAAGAACAAACGCATTAACATCAAAATATAGAATGCATTAATGTGTTCATCTTTAATGCTGCAGCTGGTAATGGTAGGTCAACAATACGTTTTGATAAATGTTGATTAATAGAAGTAATTTTTAAAGAAAAAAGTCCTCATTCTCTGCTCTCAGGTTCTTAAATTTGAAATATGTTCAGGGTTTTTCCCGCCTCTGGGGCATTAAACTGAATATGGTTTTTGGTTTTTGGCAACGATTTTCCACTATTTTCTGGCATTTTATAGACCAAATCATCCTAATCTATTAGGTGATTTTTATATTAATATATTAGATATATTAATAATATGAATCTTCAAAGTAATCATTAATTAAAGTTACTTGTAATAAATGTAGTGGTGTATTTGCCTATAAAAGTATATCAGTTGCAATTGTGTATTTGAACTATTTTGTATGACATGACCAGGATAAAGTCCTTGTATAAAACCCTACTTGTCAATACAGAATCAGACTTTTTATTGTCACTAAACCCACTGGATTCCACAGCGGTTTTCCGTTACATTTCTTTTCTTAAACATCAGATTTTTCAAACATTAAACGTTCTGGATTAACCCAAAGTCTCTGAAGGATTCATTAATAAACCTGGACTGAGACTAATTGTAATTTAGTAAATTAAATGTTTAACAAGATGAATTTAATCAAAAGGAGTGTCTTTATTTTGGGTAACTCAGCTTAATCAGTAAAATGCTCTAATCACAGGTTCAGATCCACATCCTCATTTACCTATGTGATGCATCATCATCCTAAAAATGACTGAAATAGATGATGTTGAATCTATATTAAGCTGGCTCACCAGACTGTGTATAACAGGCTGGTTTTCAGACCCACCTTTACTCTGCGGCGGAGGCTCTCGCGGTGGAGATTGTCATCGTCAATTTCTGCCACCTCATCTTCATCGCTGACCTCCCCGGTTAGAGAGTCCTCCACCATCCCACCAAAACTGTCCTCCAGTCCACCGATTTTCTTTGCTTTCAGCAGAATTTTCCCCTTAAGATCCTGAAGATCAAACAAAAGCCCAGAGTAATCCTTTACACATGTAATAGATACTTAAGATCAAAGTGAAAATTGCTTCCTTTTGAGGCTCAAAACTCAAACTCACCCAGAAATAACGCAATGCAAAGCTACGCATTTAAGTTTTAATTCTTGTAAGGATAAAAATTACCTCAAGAATCCGAACTGAAGTGTGAATGAATGGTCTGTTAATGGTCATTCTAACAGTACAGTTACAGCACAATAAGGAAATGTGCTTTAACTTTCACCCCAAAGTCTGTGAGAACCTGCTCGGCCATATGATCTGTGTCTACATGCAACACTGGCCCAGTAAATTATTCAACACAATAATATTTTCCCCTCCTGTAACATTACAGAATAGGGATACAGGATGCTGTATGGTCATCTAAAGAACCGCAATGTTACCCTTGAAATAAAAAACAGACAAGCAGCAAAGCAGGGATATGATTCATTAGAACACAGGGCTATTTGTTTAGGTGTGATAACCTGGAGCTGGTTTGAGTATCTCATTGACAAGGATCTGGTAAGACAGACAGCTACTAACCACTAAAAATAAGGCCAATGTACAGTAGTTTCCCCATTTTTATTCAACCAAATACAAACAAAAAGTTGAGTCAAATAACAACTTCTCTGTGAAGTTTTATTTTATTCTTTTTTAATTAACCTTTATTTAACCAGGAAAGGACTCGTTGAGATTAAAAATCTCCTCCTGGGCAAATATGTATCAACTATCTTGTCTTTCTGTCAAAATGCTCAGCTGTGTTTGACTTTCTGATAAATTCAGAAATGAATTCAACATGCACAGCATCACAGTGATGAGAAGAACTGGGCTTTAAACCTAAGGATGAAGATCGATTCACAGTCTTTCACGTCTGTCGGGTCAAGTGCCCACATGAACAGTAAAACGAGTTTTAGCTGCAGGGGTTTTGACGTCACTGGTAAGTTTTGCCCTTATGGTTTGAAATGCCAAAATGGTTGTTAAAGGTTTGCCATCACCTTGAATCACTTTACTCACACCTGTATGTGGGTTCTTGACCTTGGGGATTGTTATCAGTGAAGTGTGGAGTGCAGACATTTTTGTTCCTTCCAGCAGCATATCCATGTGTTTATTTCCTGTCATCATAACTACTTCAATTACCTTTTTACTTTTACTTTGCCAAACCCCTCACAAGTGGCCCAAAATGCTGCCAAGCTTCCGATCAAGTCATCCAAAAGCTCTCATGTTACTCCACTCCTGATTTCTTTACACAGGCTTCCCTTTAGTTTCAGAATCAAGTTCTGGTGATTACGTTCAGGGCCTTACGTGATCAGGCGCGTTCCAGCATTAAGGAGCTACTACAGCCATATAGTACTAGAAGGACTCTGAGGAGCTTCATCAGGGTTTGTTGGTTGTCCCACATTCCCGGCTCAAGACAAAAGGAGAGCTTGTAGCTCCTAAAATTCGGAAATCTGTGGACACTGTGAACACTTACAGCAGCTTAAAACAAATTTATTTAGACTAGCTTTTGTTTAATTGGTTTTGTTTTTATCTGGATGTATGCATTGAATGTCTCTTTGCTTTTTTGTCTTTTACTGTGAAGCATTTTGTGACGCCTGCTGTTGAAAAGTACAATATGAATAAACCTTAGTTACATACAGTGAAGTCGGTTCAGGACTACAGACTGTGTTGCTCACCTCGGGGGACGGCAACCCGATGGGGGCCTTGCCGTCCAGTGTGCTTTTCAGCAGCTTGTCCCCGAGGATGTGGTTGAGGTGTTGGGCCATGACTCTCTGTTGCTCAACACCGCAGTGGTTCTCTATGGACAGGATGACTGGATATTCCGATACCTGGATGGGGGAGAGGAGGAGGCGGAGGGACAGAGCGAGTGAGTGAGTTTGTAATTCAACACTGGAGAGCATTATCATAGGGGAAAGCTAATACGGCTGCTGCCATACACCTGTGGGCTGCGCCTGGCAGGCTGAAAGCCGGCAGATGGATGGACACAGGGTCATGAGGCTACAATATTCAGTTGCAGACAGATGCTCATACACAGCAGGCTCTGACATGCACGTGAACCTGGCTGCTGCTCACTTTGGCATGAGGCTGGCACTCACAATTGTAAGGCTTTCAGATTATGTCTTGGATATTATTGCACAGTTGTACTCCCCTTCATGAATATGCAATAAGATGCTGAGCGATTTGTTGATACAGCTTTGCAGGGCAATGAAAGCAAAAACAATGGCACTGCCAGCATGAGGGGTTCACAAAACATGCTTGTTGCTGCTGAGAAGATGAATTGGGACCAAAGTGATCATCTTTCCAAGGTTGTTAGTCTGTTACATGTGCAACATAAACAAACCAAGTCTTCAGAATGAATAAGAAGCCTTTGGTGCACATCAGAGAGAAGCCCTCCAGAGCCAAGAACTAAAGATTTGATCACATTCATCACAGCAAAGTTTTTTTCTCCACAAAGACTGATCAGACCAATCTTCTGTCTTGTGTCTTGTGGTGGAAAGCAGCTAAATACATTTACTCGAGTACTGTAATTAAAAATAATGATCAGGTATTTTCATGATCTACTGCTTTATAGGAACAACCACACGACAGACATTAATATGTTCTCTACATGTTACTGAGCAAAAATAATCCAACTATATCAAATACATAATAATGTCATTTCCAAAACAACCAGTTTGTAACGAGCACTTTTACTTTTGATACTTTGCAGGCTGCCAGTAATTCACACAGTGAAATGCAGAGTGCAGGTGATGCTACCTTGAAGGCGTAGTTGCCCACTGCGTTGACCACATCCTTGAAGAGGATCTTGGAGGTAAAAGTGTGTCCGTGATAGACGATGGGCTCTCCATTGGCACCGTCCCAGCAGTCAACTTCCACACAGCGACAGCCACGATTCAGAGCCCTGAGCAGCAGGCAACAAAGCAAACCATTTACTCCTTCATATGTGTTTCTATTAACCAATACATGTCGGTGATGCATTCAGTGTCATCCTGTTAATGTCACTGACTGCAGTTTATTTGTCTGACTTTTAACTTGATAAATTTGATTACTCAGAATCAGAGTCTTTTGAAAATAGCACTTTGACGTCAGGAATCCCATTTAATTAACTTGGGTTCCTTTATTTTATTAACGAATGCTGTGAAATAATGAATGGTGGAAGATTAATGCAGGGCAGAATCACAGCTGAGAGGCTCCAGACGTGGATTCAATCCTCCTCTGAATGTTTAGTTCGGTTTGGC
>JAPQRN010001180.1:0-13102 GCA_037367275.1 Coranthus polyacanthus | reverse complement strand
ACACGGGAGTCACATTCCAGCTCCTTCTACAAAACTAAAAGTAATTCAAAGGGAGAGAGGCGGCAGTTTACGTGAGGAGCAGGGGAACGCGTGCCTCACCTGGTGCAGGTGCATCCCTGAGTCCTGGTCGGTGCTGCTGACGGTTGCAGAGCTGGATCAGATCATGCGGTCCGGGATCTGCTGCCGTCCCTGTGCATGCTGAGCTGCACTGATGAAAGCTGCAGTCAACTGGCTGTGACGCTCTCCTGCCCCTCCTCCTCATCCCTCTCTCCAGGTCACCTGTTTGGCCCTATTTAGCACTTTGTAAACTCTTTTAAGGGTTGTATCTTTATCACACGCTGTCCTGTCCATTTGCTGAGACGGGATGCAGGTTAAAAAGTCCTCCATCTGTCAAACAACATAAATTATCATTAGTCAATCTTACCTCATAGTCTGTTGGATGTGCTCAAAACTCAAATGTTTGTATATATAACAGTCAAATGAATAGTCTGGGCATGTATCAGAATAAATATATATAAACTTGAATACATACAAGTCTTTAGAAATAATCTCAAGAAAATTATGAATTTACTACTACCTCTGTATACAGCGCCTGTTAGTGTTATTTAATTAGTACAATATACAACAAATGCATGTATTTACTTCAAAATGTGCTGTTCTTCTGGTGTTTCCCTTCAGAACACAATAACTGAACCTGATGGTGTGATACTTGACAAAGAAAACCAGCAACTTCTCACTCCAATGCTCTTAATAGTCTCTTAATAGTCTTCCTGTTGGCCACATTAAACCAGTGTTCTCCACAATAGTTTGGCTGTCGGCCTGCGGTCAGGACGCTCACTGTTCCCTCCAGATTTGGCCCAGGACCTCCACCGTCCAGGTACGCCAGGTGGAGGGCTAGCAAGGCTCCACCAGACAGCCACCATGTTTTCTGTTTAGTCTAATGTTACTAAGCCCTGCTCATCAAACTTTTATCATGTCAGTAAAGCTACAGGCTGCACGGACAGGACTTCAGGGACAAATTCACCACTGAGTGAACAAAATGCTGCCAGTTTAAACTACTGGACTCATTACTGACATCTTTTATGCACCCGGGAGCTCTGACACACGTTTGTAAGTTGTGAATATTAATATTCTTCTTTTCTGCTCTTCATCTGTGTTCCCTGCTCATGTTCTGAGGCATTAATAATCCACAGCTTCAGCTCAGCTTCCCTGCTCAAATTACACCAGCAGAGCCAAGACTAAAATGAAGGGGCTCCCTCACAATGACCTCCTCTGGTGGGGGAGAAACTACAGTACCCAGCAGCAACCTCGAGTACAGATGACCCGATGTCAAGTCCTTCCATGTGAATCAGTACCGGGAAACCACCAAGAGATCTGCGTTTTGTTCGAAAATCCATTCTCATCCATAAACTACAGGACAGTTACTCGGTTATTGTCATAATATTTGTCATAATCGCAAATTTAACACATGAGCCTAAGAAAAATATCTGTACAATGTCTTCTGATGTTCCAGGGGACAAAGCAATAAAGACGTTACCAAACTTAAACTGTATTCTAAGTATTAAGACTGATGTTTTTTTGGAGAATGAATAAAGTTGCAAAAGGTTGTAAAATTATCAATTTAATATTATGAGTAAAAAAAAAAAACAATATTCACAGTAGCATTAGACATTAATAAACATACTCATAAAACAGATTAAAAAGAACTGTCCAAATGAAAGTAGCAAAGCATGAAATATTCAGACGTTTGTCCCTAGTATTGATCATTTCCCATAATACAACTTAGCACTCTCCTGAGAGCTTCACTGCCTGGTAACAAACATCCCAGTCTTTGAATCTTTTCTGTTTTAACCTTGTAGTTTAAGCCCAAATTAATGACGACAGGGCTATATTCTTACAAGCTGCTCCAGAGCTACAGAAGACATTGTACAGCTGTTTACAAAACTAAAGAAGACATGACAAGTCAATGGAAAAAAATAAATTAAAAATTCATCTGCACACAGTTTCTTTTCTCCTTAAGTAACTGGAAGATATTAACAAATCTGATCAACCACAGGCATTTACAAATGATGTAAGTATGTGTCACAAACCACCACTTTATTACTTCTTGACAGCTCGAATAGCTGTTACTGTGCAGGTTACAGTACAGAACGAGTCGTCTGCAGTCAGAATACATGGCGAGTCAACACTTGTGCATGTTTTTGAAACCATGGATCCTATTTGTTTGCACATATCAACACAAAAATAATCAGAAGAGGCCTGTCGCTCTCCTCTGTAAGTCTTTTTAAAAACAGTGCCATCTCTGTCCATTATAGGGTGTAAAGGCTCATGATCTCTGGGGCAGTTCCTTGCTGGTGTTCCTCTCGGTTGTTGAGGAGCAGTGGGGTCACTGTGGGGGGAGAGGGATGCCACGGGGGTCAGTGACCTGACCCTCCTGCAGGTTCTTTACGAGCTGGGCCAGCCAGCGCTTGGTGGTGGTGTCATCCTTCAGGACCTGGGCAAAGGTGGTGTCTTTGAGCTGGTCTGGGAGGCACTGCCGCAGAGCTTCTCTGGCTCTGCACAACATGGGACAGACACAAGTTAGGCATGAAAACAACAATTCCTGCCACACATGTAGGCATGAATTAGAATTTAATGTTACAAAACAAACATCCTCATCCTGGTTTTCTCTGGTAATCTAAATACAAGGGAGTTATTAAGATATTAATCGTGGTCTTGTTTTTATGTAATTAATGGTTTTTACTTCACTTGTATGATTTATGTGTTTGTTTTTATTCTACACATAGCGTTTTTTGCTAAATTGGAATGAAAGTTTCACTTGGTTGCTGTGAGGCAACAACTAAACTCAACAACATCATATTAGAAGTTTGTCTTTTTAATGTTGAAAGTACCTGGAGTTGTCAGACAGGCGTAAGTAACAACGCACTACGTGCTTGAGCAGGCGGGCTGAAGGCTCTTTGGAGAGCTGAAGAACCATTTTACCCTGAAACAGACAAAAACACCGTGAGACCAGGAAGGAAAAATGTGCATTAGGGTGTTATTGTGAGAAGGATATGATGAACTTACAAGAATCATAGCAACATGAGAGAAGCGCTCGTATGTTTGGCAGATGTATGCCAGCCCTGTGTCATCCAGGAGGATTTTCTGTAGTATGAACGTTGCAACCTGAAAAATAAATAAAAATAAAATAAATAAATCCTACTGCTATGGTTGGAGAGCAGTTTGTGTGTTTGTTTGTATATGCATGTGTGTCCTCAAATCGCTTCCAACCTTTACTTGTGATGAGTCATTTTTCATCAAGTTTAAGTTTTACTTCCCAAACCTTTATTTTGAAATCCGGGCAGCACAGCAGAAGCCAAAGCAGTTACATCTATGGTTCACAATGTGCTTATGTATGTAAACCCAAACCGTTTCATGCATGGAGTGTCCGCTATAAGTATATGTTAAAATTTAGTCTGTGTGTACATTTCAGTAATGTTCTGTGAAGACAATCACCAGAATATGAGTCTCAGAAGGTCATTGGAGCTACGAGAGAGTAGCATTAGCATGCGGTACTGTCAGTGCTGCCTTTACATGATCATTTACAAGGATTTTCAATGACTTGTGGAATGTACGTATGGGTGAGTAGTCAGAGCAAAGTACCGTTTTTGAGAGCTCACTGCCAGACTCCATGATACGAAGGCACAAGGGAATGATCTCGGTGGTCAACAGGAAGTTGATCACTTCTTGCTCATCTGTTTTCACAAGAGCACCTGGCAAGGGTTGAAACATTATAAAAATGAGACGTGAACACTTGAAAATGTGCCCTTTACATGTGCATAAAATTACACATTTTTACAGTACAGGAAGAGAAAAGAAGGAAGTTAAGCAAATGTGCAATGATCAGACACTGGCAGCTAATGGAGTCAACCCAGATGTTGAGCAGGACTCCCTTAATGTGTTCATATTAGGTCAGACACTAACTTTTATTAATGTAACGTAATGCAGTTTTATAGGAAGCAATTGACTAAGAATTTCTTACCTATAACCCCCAAGCTGGTGAGGCGGAGGTATTCAAATGGTCGTGTTTTGCTTACTGTATGTAAGAATGGGTAGAGGAAGAGTGGTATGTGTGCAGCCAGGAAAGCTGACCTGTAGGACAAATCAAATATGTATACTTTATTCAAAATGATACAATTTGCTTGGGAGTGACAGAGAGAACAGTGGCTAAAACGTCAGCTTGCTCTGGAGGGAGTTCACGTACCTGGTCTCTGGATGAGAGGCCACACACTGGAGGAGCGCGAGGGCGTTACATACTCTGTTGGACTGGTGTGCTGTCAGGGTGGGGGGGTTAATTGATGGGTAGATGTTGACAATTTCCTAGCAATGACAGGAATACAAACGCAACCATTAGTATATAACCCCTCTCTTAGATTAGAAGGAAAATGCATTGCCATAGAGCTGAAAACAGGCCTGTTTTTCTGAGCTCGTGAAAATGTAAATGTTTAGAGATAAGTGCTTCTCACAGGGCAGCAACGCTACAAACATGATAATGTACTGAATATGACGCACTGCTGTAGATTAAAAAAACAAACAGAATATAAAGAAGTTGAAATGAACTGAACCTTAAACATGTATGGCAGGAAAATGCAACATACACATTAATGTGGCAGTAGGCAGTAAGAATCCAAAACATCATAATAGTAAAACACTGACAGGGACCACTTTAGTTTTCATGTTAAGTGCATTTTGTTGATACAATGTAGAACTTGTACTTGTCATAGAGTATTTCCAAAGCGTGGTATTAGTATATTACTTAAACATCTGAATACTCTAACATCACTGACCTGCAGCAGGGCTGCAATGGTTCCACATGAGTGCCACAGCATGGGTGCGAGGTCAGGAACGGACTCCCGTTTCTTGCTGAGCTCCAGGAGGGCATTCTCGCGGGTTTCTGGGCTGGACAGTTCGTTGATCCACTGGTAGATCTTCTCTCTGTCCACCTGTGCCAGTGCTGTAGTTACGGCCTGAAAGCAACAGAGAAAATTGAATTCTCCTCACTGTGAACTGTATGCTACAGTTCAGTGGTATAACAGTCACAGGGGACTCTTTGCTGCCTTTTCAAAAAAAAAAAAATGAGGGCGCTCAAGTGACTGTATTATCTTGCAGGTGCTGGATGATTTTACAGAGGATGAAAAACTATCTTTAGAAAGATCATATACTCAATTTTTTATCCTTATGGCACTTTCATTATTTGGTTTTATCATAATGTCCCTATTTTAGCTGAGTCATTTTACTTAGTTTGTTTTCATGGTTTTATTATTTGTGCTGAAGTGCCTTTTATTTTAGTCTTTGTTTGTCATTTACTAGGGTATGTCGAAAATGATGCCTTCACTTCAATATATTCCGAATCAAAATAAAGGTTGAGTGAAGGAACGAATGAAAAATATCGCACTGTAAGTGTGGTGCAGCCTGACTAATATCAGTACATGTTAAATATTATATATATACTCGTATGACAGTGATTTTAATTACTCTTTGTAAATCACTAGCTAAACTGAAGTCTGCTTAGTTTGGCGAGAAGAAAAACCTACACTTAGGCTGTATAAAACTGTACAGCTGTAAATAAAACGTAGAACAACGTTAACGGTAATGTGTAGTGTTCCGCGCCGCATAACTCATAAATATCTATTTGTTCACATTATACATACTAGCTAACGCTATTTGAGACTCGTCAGATATAGCTACATATGAAGAAAACAACCGAAAAATTACCAAAAAACCCTTGCTTGACATATTTACGACTTTAAGAATTCATTTATAGTTTCGTAGAACAGTATCAACATCGTTAAGGCTAACCTATCATGAAACTAGCTAACGCCAACTGGCTAGCTAGCTAATTCAGAAAGTGAACAGTCGTATTTACTTACTGCTCCTGTAGCCAACATTCTGTACAGAGCTCAGATTAAATAAAATAAGGCCTCGTGTGTGTGGCAGAGCTTTAAACCTGTTGGGGATCTAACACAGAAATAACAGTCTGCTAAAACGCAGATTACAACAGGCTACATTGGCATCAATGATGCCAACCGGAAATGTATTAGAACATCCGGTTGATTGTTTTAAAAGCGACTAAAAGACAAACGCGCCGCAGTATGGCGCCCCCAGTGGTCACGGAGAGAAAATAACATACAGCTTTGGAAATAATTATTGGACCACCGTGAAAAAGCATTTAAATGATAAAAAAAATAAACCTGGGGAGTGAAGATTAGTGTCAGCAGATGTATGGCTGTGTGGGTATGTAGGCTATGAGGTGCTGCAGTTGAAAAGAGGCATAATTTGTGGTTTAACAGCATTTCATTTATGGGTTATTGAAGCAGGTGCAGTGCACTTGTATTCTTTCTGTGTATAATATACAGCTAAATGTATATTAACGTATATTATACGTTTAGCTTGTGGCCACGAATTAATCAAAATGAGGGAAGGAATTCATAAAAACTACCAAATAATCAATTATAATATACCATGGTCCATTAACTGCACACTATATTTGAAAACATAAATATAAATAAATCCAAATATTTATATAAAACAGAAAAAACACTCATGTGGTGTACACTATAGAGGGAACAGAAATACAATACACAGGTAAATAAAGACACAAATGTATATGAATACAAATGTAGATCATTTTTATATCACAGAAAATAACAGTAACAATTGTAAACAGACTCGACTATCATGAACCGATAAACAATTTATTTATAAACTCACATGCTATCAAACTCAGAGGTTTGGTGAACAAAAAAGTGGAACATGGTCTAAATAACATCAATACAAGTCATGAGGGAAACATTATATTACACACAAAAATAAAACAAAATATATCAAAGCGTTGGTGTTTGACGATTCTTCGGAGGTTCCTTTGGAGACAAAAGAGAAAAGAAAAGAACTATCATTTTTCACCAATAACAAAGCCAGTAAATGTCAAATGTGGGTAGCACGCGCCAAATGTATTAATTTATTCAAACTCACAACCCTGAAAATGATATGAGAGTTGCTGTTACTGCTTGAAACTGTCAGAAACTAGCAGACATTTTTAACAAAAATGCACGGCGAGAAAAAATGGAATTGTGAAACGGAATATGAAAGGAGGTTAAAAAAAGCCAAAATTAAGTATGAATTAATTCCTTTTTTACATATATATATACATTATCCAGTATATATTTAAATGTTATCAAATACATTCATCCATTTTAACACATTTTAACAAACCCCGTGGCAGTGAATTATTGAAAGTAGTGTTTTTGTTGTCCTCTTGTGGACCTTTGTGGAAGCTGCTCTATCTGCCTGCAGTATGGAAACAACACGTTTTGACTTTGTTTACCTCCGTTCTCCTCACTCAACTTTCAGGAGAAGAGAGGCCACCTGCTCTGGACCTCCAGACCACGTCGTTGTGGAGGTCTCTAACTGTGGAACCAGGATGGCATCCTGCAGAAACAGTCTTCATTTTAAAAACACCTGATTTCAAAGGCAACAAATGCAACGTTAAATCCAGGGTTAGTTCTCCTGCATTCATTCTTCCTATTATTTTTGCGGTAAAACATTAGCGAATCCAGTTTGTTGACACATGTAAAGCAAGGAGAGGGAAAAATCAGAAGACCAAAAAGCACAAGCTGAAGTGACCTTAAGAAAGGGTTTTTGAGGTCCAGGATGTTTCCAGATCTGAAGCCTGATTGGTCGACTGTGGCTGTGATGTGGATGTCATAACTCTGCCTGTGATGGAGAGAAAACAAGCTCAAAACAAGCTAAGATCAGAGGTGTTTATTCACAAAGCCTGCAACAGTCAAAAACATGGACTGAGACATTTGGTTCTATGTGCTAAGATGAAAAAGAACATCCAGACTCTTTATCAGTGAAAGATGCAAAAGCAGCACCTGTGATGGTCTGGGGTGCATCCATTAGTGAAAGCATATACTGGGGCTTTTGGAGAGACGAGCTGCTGTCAAACGAATGTTCAAACAAATGAACAAATCACAGATTATAGTTTTTATTGTATTTTAGAAAATGTCCCAACTTTCCTTGAAATGGGGTTTGTACTTGTCAGTGATTTCAAAGGTAACCAGGCTGCTTGGTGGCACGGGTGTACCTGTTATTAGCAGCCAGCAGGACAGTGCCAGACAAAGTCTGTCCCAGTTTGCCAAAGAGAGGCGTCTGCAGCAAACACCGGACCTGATACCAGCGGGTCAGAGGCTCGCTGGGAGCTGTGGACAGCCACACTGTCGCCCTACGGAGAGTTTAAAGAGACGCCATTATTACCACACTGACTTCTTCTTCAGTTCATTTTTTATCTTCTCATCTTTCATAATAGGAGGATGTGAGTGTTGTGTGTTTCCTACTTGGATCCCAAATAGGCAACATCGAACCAGAAGGCGAGTCCATGAACCAGACCGGACTGGAGCAGTGTAAACACAAAGGGAATCTCTACTCTGAAATAAACACAGATTTTGCCACCATTCTTAGAATTTTCAGCGCAGTTAAACAGCGTGTCATTCGAACCAGGTCCGAGCTAGAATGATCACCTCATGGTCGAGTTGCAGTTTCCATCTGTTCAGACTCATCATACATGTAGTGTTGGACTTTGAATACATTCAATAGATTGATATTTTGTCATAAGTAGCATAAAAAATAATAGATCCTTAATGAATCTTGATAATTATCCTACCTGTGCAAATCCTCTTCTTTAGCCTCCATGAAGTTGATGCAGTGTTTGACAGACCTGGCCATCAGAATCTGGACATCAAACGTGTCCTTAAAAAAGACAATAAATCGAGAATAAATAAGTTAAGAGCTTTGGCCATTAGTTTAACCATCTGTTTTATTTAAAGCTTCCTTCAACAGACTCACAGGTAGTAAACACTGTGAAATAAGAAGGCAGAGACACTATTTACTATGCTACAGAATAAATAATTACTCAGTCATTTAGGTCACAGGGAACACTAGCTGCTGCACATCATTATATAGGTATTTCTCAAATATCCGACCTGATATTAGTATGACCTGTATACTTGGTGCTTGGCTGTATAACATAACAGGTATTTGTGGAAGATAAACAGATCTTACCACTATAGGCTGCCTGAAAAACTCATCTACTGCAGCACTGTGAAGAGAACTCAGGTTAACACCGTAGAAGCTTCTCTGCTGCCTGAAGAGAAAAAAGTCAACACAGGATTAGTATTGTGTTAGTATTTCTAGTGGATTCTCTTGCATGCTGCATGGATTGTATTTGCCTTTAATTCGAGGCTCCTGTTTGAAACGAAACAGCTGCACAGAAGTAATGAGTTACCATTTAACAATAGCAATATTAGGACATGAGCGTCTAATTTAGAATCACAACCTTTAATTAGAACTGTGTGAAGCCCCAAACATCTCACGTTGCAGCTGTTACTAATAAGTTAAAGCCATTTTTCCCACAGCGTTCCTGCTTTAAGCGTTTCGTTTTTTGTTTTTTTTGTGAGAAACATCAGTTTACAGATTACCTTCATTCCTCAAGGCTGACTGAGCCTGACCTCCACATGCTGGTGGAGCAGACCACGCAGCACACACACACTCATGCAGAAACACACATGCTGGTGTGCTTGCATGCACAAACAAAACAAGCCCAAAAACAGTGATGGTATTGTTTGCGTGTATTTTGTTTCCATAACTTGTGGCCGTGTGAATACCAACTGCAAATGGGGACGTAGTGTGACTTTGTACCAATAAAAACACTCTGAAAATGTCGAGTCATCTGAACAACAGCCACTACTTTATGTGTTCTTTTGCAACAGGCTTTGTGTTTTCATCGTCTCCGTAGAGAAATACTGATTTCTGACATGGCCATACAACACTGATGTAATGTGCTTTAATATTATCTATTAGTAGTTTTAACTACTGATTGTTTTTTGTGGAACTTTCATTGCATTGCTTTTTTATGATAATTCTGATTTATGATTTCAGGATACATACTAGGTTACATTTCAGAAACGTTCATGGAATCGAGGTCATAATACTGCATGCAGTCTGTGTCTTTCGTTAACATTACAGTCCAGTCCTCCTTTGATGGGGGTGTTTTTCCTGCAGCTTTGTCCTGTGATGGTTTTATTACCTGAAGCCAAATGCAGTTTGTAAAGATATTTATCCTGAAACAAGAGCTTGTCTGGCTACATTTCAGAGCCTGTACTTTTATGGTTCTTCTTGAGTAAATTAACTGTATACTTTTGCCACCTCTGCTCAACAATATATACAGTAATTACAATAAACAAATCAGTGAATCAATAATTACAATCCAGTAATTTACATCATTCTGAAATGGGCCATTCTGCACGTTTACTTTTGGTATATTAATTAACACTTTTATTTTGACTTATGATCTTTAATGTAACACACAGTGCTTTTATACCGTGGTATTGCTAATGTTACTCAAGTACAATATCAGAGTATTTACTCCACGACTGCAAATGCCTTCATGGTTCAGGGAAAAGCTATAAATACCTGAGAGTTAGATTTTAACTGATTTAATGCAAATACCGATAGTTCACAAAGAAACACTGATCACTCGTTCACTGTGTTTCTCACGAGGGCTGTGCATTAACATATATCTATGTTGTAGTTTGTCATCGATATCATGGCTGTTGATCTAAAAACAAATGATTGACTACATTCAAATAAAAAAACCAAAAACTGTTTCCAAACGGCCTCACGTGCTGAAATACAAACTCAACGGTGTTACTTTCTTTGTATAAAGATCTGGTAAAAACATTTAATTCCCTGACAGGAAATGCTTAATATCAAACGAAATGTCAGCTTCAGCTGAAACGAATAGGCCTACAGACGCTCGTATCAGTCAAGCCCTTATTGGTATGTATGAGTCAGGACTGGACTGAACCCGAGCGTTTTACACCAACAGGAAATATGCCTGGCTGAGGTCAAGCTCTGCGAACGTGTGGTGAGAAAGACAGTGAAAGAAAGGGGGCTAGTGTGTTTGTGTCCTCATGCATGGATTTATGCCTATGTATGTTTGAGTATACGTGTGTGTGTGAGACCAGAAAGTAGCTCGTGCGTAGTGTTCGAAGTAGAGCTGCTCGTCGCTGAACGGAGCCAGATGAATATCACCGTAGGAGGGAAACATCAGACCTAAAGAGAGAGCAGTGGTGTTAGAGGTGTTCAGATCCTTTACTTGAGTAAAAGTACAAGAAGGTTTTTAAAGGGTTTATTTAACTGAAGGAGGAACCAACCCAAAAAGGAACACTGTGTCCTTAAGTTTTCACGAGTATTAAAAGCCAACACATTTGCAGATAGATCATCTTCACTGGACAGGAAGGGGATGAAAAACTAAACTAACTAAAGACAAACGTAGTGGAGTAAAAAGTACAATACAGTATTTTCTTCTGAGATGTAATGGGAATACTCAAGTAAAGTGCAACTACGTCTAATTTGTACTTAAAGCTGCAGGAAAAAAATGCTAGAATCTGAAAACACACACCTTCCTCCTGCAGCTCTTTCCTCTCGGTTCAAATCAAAAAACTAAAGACCTGATGCTGTTTCACTCTGCTGTGGAAAAGTAAAATCGCTTTTCCAAGCTTCCAAGTAGAGTCATGTCTGACAGATTCTTAACAGCGATCGGTAATTACAGATATCAGCCACATATTTAACCCCCCTACCTCTGTGAAAATACCCACAGAAAAGGGTAGAATTCTTGTTTCCTGTCAGACCACTTGAATTACAAAATGCTTAAAGGTAATTATGGAACGTTTGCCCATTGATGCCAAAAACACCGCAGCTTTAAGTACTTGGGTAAAACACCACTTTCAGGCAGCTGAAGAAAGACAATAAAGACGAGAAGCTCTTTAGAAGCAATCATATATTGAGAGTCTCAGTTCAACCCGACTTCCTGCACTCCTACCGTTGGGTTTGAGCCATTTTCGGGCGTACAGGAAGCTCTCTATGAGTCGCTCGCTGAGCAGCATGTAGCCCATTGGCTCAGAGATGATGATGTCCACCATGTCAGGACAGCTGACCTCCTCCACCTCCCCCTCCAGGACCCTGATCCGCTCGGACAGACAGTTAGCCTGGACCAGGACCTTCACATAGAGACAGAGAATATTTGCACAAAAATACACCTCCATGGGGCCATAATGTATAAAAAACTCACTTTTGGTTTGATTGTGACATAGTTTCCTCATCTGATTTACTGCTCTGATGAAAAAACGTTGTGTTGAACAGGTCATAAAACCCTCTGAGTCAAACTTGTGATTTTGGGTTATATAATATGCGTGCGGTGAAGGCCTGTTTGAACTTCTTCTAGTCATTTTTATGCTCTAATAGATATTTTTAAACTTTCTTTCTTTCCACTTGACACTTGACTTAAAAGAAAACAGTACTGCCTTTTGTAAAACTGTCAACAAGACAAAACAACCCACAAAAAACCTGTTATTTATGGGAGTCCAAAGGGTCTGACTGTGATTTCCATCCTGTCGTTTAAACAAATCATAACTGTACAGTGCCAGACCAAAAAGCTCATAAAAATATTTTTTGTAGCCGTCGTGTTTTTCACGTGATGTTCAAGGGCCATGCAACAACAGGAAAAAGCAGCATGTTCTCATTATTTACACCATCCGACCCAAATCCAAAACTGAAAAATAATGCAAAACTCCAGGCCTTTTGCTCTAGGTTAACTTTCAGCTTTTCTGCAGCAAAGAAACTAACTTAAACCTTGGAAATTACCAGTGTCCCAACATCAGGTGAGCACTTACAAACCCTGTCTGTATCACAGAGTGCGTTACTCCACACTGAAGCATTTCTGAACAAATTTGAGGTGCATATTGTTTTACATTCCTTTTTTTCATGTGCAGTTGTTTTTCGGTTCTTCACTGAGACTAAAATTAAATGACGTAATGGGTGTTTCTAAAAGTTGTAACTGTACTGTACATAAAACAGTCTAACATCTGTACACTCGACATCAGCATCTTTCTGCAGCTCCAATCCCACTGAATTCTGGGCCAGATGTCGCTGCAACCCATTAACTCCCCAGAATGCCATGCTCTGCGTGTGATGTATGTACTGTGTGTGTGTGTGTGTGTGTGTG
>JAPQRN010001178.1:0-13379 GCA_037367275.1 Coranthus polyacanthus | reverse complement strand
TGTAAATGAGTAAACACACATAGTTTGCATACTCGTGACAAAAATATGTAATGGAGGCAGGATATTATACAATTTAACAACAAATTTAATTATACAAAATGAGTCTGATATAAATGGACTCAAGAGTAAACTTCATTTATAAGTAACTATGAATACAAAACGCATATATATATATAAAGCATTATATGTACTGTAGGCCCGTAATGGGCTGATAAAAGTCGACCGATATATCAAGCAGTGTATTTGAAGCTTTGTTCCAGTTTTGTCACACAGTCGTAACACTCTTCTTGGGTGCGTTTCTTCCTCAGGACACTCTCGGAGGCCGATTTGAAGCCTCTCAGTCGTTTGTGGGCGAGATGTCAGACCTGCACATGTGGTCCCACGTCCTGAGCTCCAGTGACATCTACAGCTTGGCCTCGTGCGGCAGCCACCTCAGGGGCGACATTATCGCTTGGTCCGAGGCTGAGGTGGACTTCCACGGAGGCGTCACGAGATACCCCTTTGACCCCTGTCATTAAAAGGCTGTAACACCACTAAAGAACTTGGAGAACACGCCGGAACGTACTGAGAAAACTGATCATCCAACATGACACTGAAGGAGGTTCATGGATAAACTTAAGTCGTGGTCCAGATAATGATTCAGTGTCAACAATTACTCTAAACCCAGAACTAATGCCTTCCTTTAAACAATCAGTGACCTTTTCTAAAAAAATGTATTAAAAAAAAAAACAAACAAAAAAACAATCTGTGTCTACAGATATTGTGTAGAGTTAGTGGTCTTGGTTCTTAGTGACTGGCCTTTATCTAATGTCATAATTAGTGTTTTATTTTAAACGGACTGTGCTGTATGTGACATATTGTCATGTTGTTAATAAGACTAAACCATGTTTGGGTTTTGTTGTGAAATGACTGTTCGTTGGTAGTTAGGACGACATTCATAGAAATGTCCTGAAAAGTAATTTTGTACTCTGGATTCTCTTTTTTTAAAAAAGGTTTCCACCAAAATACAGCTAATTTACCAAAGAAACTGTAGGATTATTTTGTGTTACACTTTTGTAATTTTAATAATTACATAGATAGTTTTATTCTGGAATAAATACTGAAAAGCCTGAGTTAGAGTCAATTGGTATTTTACAAATCTTACATAGTTAACTTTTGTATCGACTAAAAATAGAAGTTTCTTCAGTAAAATCACGTAACATTTTTTAATTAACATTTATCTTTTTAAAATCTGATATTTTGTGTAATGAAGTCATTTCACTGTGGCTTTTTTAATGTTTAAAATGATCTGGCCTTGACTGTATATCTATGTGATGTATATAGACAATTTTAGACAAGTTACTTTGGGATTGTGTCTTTGAAATGAATGACAATGTAAATAAAAAAAAAAAAACCCTTAAAGATTGGTGTCTGGGCTTCACTTATTAATGTTAATCCCAGTCAGACATACATCGACTCGGACTCATTACTGAGCGAGAGAGAGGACATGACGCTCAATTAAACCTCCTCGAACAAGGAAGTGAGACTTACTCAGAAACTGAAATAAACGCTGCTGCATAAATGTCAAATTATTCTGCATCTGTAGGTTTGATTTGTATGGAAAACAAATGCCTCCTCAGAGAATAAGACAGAACCAACAAATGCAAACACACCCGTCATCTCTGTTTACCTTTTATTGTTACACAGTAGTTTACTGGCACCAATGCATCATGGTTTTCCTTTTGCTACATTTACAGATGATCTATCCATCTTCACCTCACAGTAAGTAAAAATAAATAAATACAAAATAAACACATTTCTGATAGAGGTGGTCCTGGGGTCAAAGAATCGGAAACAGAGGCCCAGATTCAGATCATTTCAGTGTTCATACTTGTGTTAAATGGAAACATTTGTTGTACCGACAGTTTTTTTTTTTGGCAACTTCGCACATCACAAACACCCAGAAAGTGAAGGCCAGCAGAAATAATAACTTTGGCCTGTGTCAGTTTGATGAAGTGGGAGAAGAAAAGGCAAAATCTTAGGTCCATATTTGAAAGATCAATCGCTTGGTGTGTCTTTAAAACAAGGTCTACGTGTTTGGATCACAGACAAAAAGACCCCATTCAGCTTCATGCAACATGATCTTGAAGTTCAACAAATACAGTACATGTTGGTCAGAATACCAAACTGCTGCTGCTGCTATAGCTGGAACTGACCAGGCGATGGCGTTATATTTCTACACAGTTCATGGTTCATACTTCAGTATATTGCAGTGTGTGTGATCACCAACAGAGGGTGCTACAGAGCAGGAGTATTATCAGTCAAAGTAACAGCATTTTCTCCAAAAATGCTATAATTGATAAAGTGCAGTAGACAGTTATTGTAGCGCTGCTATTTTTTCCTACCTTCTAAAAATGCCAATTCAACAAACTACAGGAGTTTGATGAACTGGACGTCAAGCAAATCTATCACTGGACACAAATCTAAAATGTTTCATAACATCTGATAATAATAAAGGTTTATTAGTGTTCCTTGTTTATGGTTTCTTCATTTTTAACACTGAAAGAAATTCAGCTTTTGATCTGTGTATGATGAGAATATTTACTTTTCAATTTGTTAATAGCTTCCTCACACTTTTTGGGCTGAGGAAACAAAGACTGGACGTTAGTTTAAACCTCTATTTGTGCTTTTCAGTCTCTGATTTACTTAAACAATCAACAGGGCATTTAGAGGGAAATCAGACTACAAATATCTCTCCTATATTTAAAGTAAGAATAATCTATTAGGAGAACGTTCTCTAGTGTGCATCCACTTTCAGATTAACCGTAAATTCCTCAAGTCAACAGGGAACACTAACACTTCTCAAATCAGTGCACTAGCGACTGATGCCTCGGTTTATCAACATGCAGTCCTACAGTAGCTCGTACAAAAATCAGATTTTAACAAAAGATAAAGAATAAATTAAATCATTTCTATGTGTATCATAAACAAATATGCTAACATCTATTTACAAAAAGTATACATTGTAATGAGCTGCCTTTGTGATTTCTTGAACTCACTAAGTGGACAGTTCGGCTCTGACAGTTATTATACGAGTGAGAGACGTCGGTGTTCACCTCATCGTGCCAACATTACATCCGAGAGGACAAAACGGCGGGTCATTGCTCAGTTTAGTGTTAAAAAAGAACCCATAACAAGCCTCCAGAGACGGTGTTCCACTCTGATGTTTCTCAAACATGTTAGAAAATATGCTAAAGAACACAAACGTCGCCCAATTATGCCAAAAAGTTTACCTTTGTCTCCACTCAACTTGAGAGTAAAACGTTTTATCATAGTTTAAGAGCAACAGTAACTTGGTGATATAAATATAATCAGTGATGAACAGTGACATTTCCCTCACAGTATCTATGTGTTGACAGTAGTATCATGTATTTAAAGCCATTAAGAGGACTACAGCAAGCAACGGGTACATCTGTCATCTTGAGTTATTTGCCACTTTGTTTGTGTCTTTGACTCATTCGTCAGCTGTCTCTGACCAACACTTACTAAAAACTAATTCATTAGTATTTGAATTCACATTTTATCTATGGTCAGCAGAATCAAGAAAGGCAATTTGTTTTTTTTAGGCAGCATCAATAATGTAAAAGACCACTGAAGCTGCTTGCTACCCTGACCATTTTCACACTAATGGAGACGAATCTCAGAAAAGATATGCGTTTAGAAGGCTTTTGGTCCACACTAGCATTTTCACATCTTATTCATAGTGAAAACCCAAAACAGAGAAATACAATATTCTCTTTTTCCATTAGGCATGCACAAGCTGTTCCAGCCAGCAACTACCTCCTGTTTTTAGTGTTTTATAGGAATGACAGAGCAGAGATGAAAGAGCAGCAGCAAGACTAGATGCTCAGAAATGGATCAGGATGCACAGAAGCCTTGTAGCATTTTAAAAAGTGACAATTTTCCCATTGCAAGAGCAGAGTTTGCCATTTCGTCCTCTTTCTGAAAAGCAATATTTAGAGAATGGCTATGTGTGGATCAAAGGCCAAAAGAGGAAAAATACTTATTGAAATTACCTACATTAGTGTGAACATGACCTTAAGACACATTTCATGGTTCGCCTAAATGCTGAACGAGAGAGGAATGTGGTGAAAGACGGAACAGACGTGTGCTCTGGTTGTAGTGTCTCGGATTATTCATAACGGCAGGAGTGTACGCTACCAGAGGCAGCCACGGCAGGCGAGTTCAGCACTCCGAATGTGGCATTCAGAAGGCTGCTGGACAGGATAGCAAGGAGTCCTCATGTTGGGAAGAGGAAACGCTAAGGGGCAGGGAAAGTGGGGAAAAAAAAAGACTTAAGAAAAGCTTCTAAGAAGAAGGGACAAACAAGCGTCCCATGTTGGAAGGAGAGGTGAGAAGAACAGAGGAAGACAGGGAAAGAATGAATGAGGGAATCGTTTACGGTTGCTCCTCCTTCTTCTTCAGTGATATACGTTTCTTCCTGGCAGCGAGCATTTCGTAGAAGGGATCCACACTGACAGCAGATCTAAACAAGTGAAAATGAAACACTATGAGTGGACAGACAATCAAAATGTAACGCTAAAAGCACATTCAGCACCTGGACAGCAGTTTGGCACAGGAAAATACTTTCTTAAACAAAAACTGCCTGTTGTTTCCCCAAATTTCCCTAGTACTGGGTCTAGGTCTAGCCCAGTATGACTGGGCCATTATCCTTGTGTTTTTATGAACATACTTGATGCTGTGGATCCATTCGTCCTTCTCCTCAGGCGTGGGGGCGGAGATACGGTACACCATGTGGTTCCCTTCCACTACTCGACCATCAGCCTCCGTCTTACACGCCTTAATGAGCTGACCGCGGTTGTTGGGGATGTACAGCTCAAAGCAGTTCTGTGTGGAGAAAAAGAACAAGCCTCGGATAAACAATGATGAAACCACTGCACCAACGTGAACAAGATTACCAAAAACATATAATGTTCAGCACAGATGTGAATATACCGGTTTCCTCGGATCTTCAACTTCACGGATGCTGAGGTTTTCTAAGGGAATGATCCCCCGTGGCTCCTTATCCTATTAATAAGCACACAATGTGAGAACATTACAGCTGATAGTTAATGCAGCATTCACAAGGGTTTTTGTTTCTGTAGGAGGTTAAGGGGGGGCAACGAATGCTATAACTTAAGCATTATTTCTCCAGAAATTAGTGAAAAATTGATTTCAGGAAACACCTGACAAGCACAGGAGAAACAAAATCCATAAAACATCTTGTTTTTACGTGGACTTCTCACTCCTAGTGAGTAAGCTGTGATCAGGTGGCGACCATGAACAACATCTCTAATAAATGTATTGTGTTACTTTTAGCTGGTAAAGGGCTGAGCTCCACTAATGTCCTCTTGAAACTCTGACCTGTTGGACGAGATTCTTTTTATTTGTTTCTTTTTGCTGTGTATAGGTGACCAAACCAGTTTCCCTCTGGGGTTTTAGAAAGTTGTCCATGGTAAGCCTCAAATTCAAGAACCCAGCTTCCTTGTAAATTATTGCTGGTGAGACATGTCATGTAATAAACCTGTTGGATCTAATTAGCTCTAATAAACTACAACAATTGTTGACAGCTTTCTAATTTTGAAATGATAAACAAATTAAAATCAAACATTACACCAAACTTCCCAGAAAGATTACAAAAACGCTTTTCAAGATCATTTGGGAAAACTGATGTATAAATGTGAACCGAGGATATGGAATTAAGACGTACTGTGGTGTATTCAAAGTAATAAAGGCAGTTGTCTGTGAGTATGAACCATCGCCTTTTCCAGGTTTTCACCCGTCCCCCTGAAACACAAGAACACAGTCATGAAAATAAGCGAGAGAAGAGCAGAATCAGGAACTTTAGGGGCTTCATAAATTAATCTCTACATTTCTACAATTTACTCTCCTATAACAAAAATTTCTACAACAACTCTGCAGTACATACCTCCTGAGCAAAACAAGCAGCGGCAGTAGAGGGTGGAAATCGCAGGAGAGAAGCAGAGACAAAAAGGGACCAGAAGATTTAGAGGGAGACAACAGACAAACAGAAGAAAGACAGTGACAGAGAGAGGAGGAAAGAGATCATATTAGTGACATGGAGATCACAGGCCCCGCCATGCAAAAGATCATAATCAGATGTTTAGACTGCCATCACACAAGAAAGTGAGTGTCTTGGTCACGACATGCTATTGCAACGACAACACTGTGTAGTGGCAGTTCGAGTGTAGGCAAAGAGCTGGCGAACCTCGAAGACAGGACGGCACGTTCATCATGACACAAAGCCCAGGAGCAAACAGACCATGTCACTTCTCTCAGTGGAAATCATTTTGTTATGTTATTAGTCATTACAAGGATTTAATTGTACAAAATCAGAGTTGAAGCAGAACAGAAGTACTTGACAAGAAGCAGAAAGGCTTCACCGGCGTCATCTCACCAAGTTTGAGCAGCCAGCCCTCTCTGTCGGGGTTGAAGAAGGTGTGCGTCAGGTCGTTGCCGTCATCCTCTGGGATTTTAAAGGGCTCGTTTTTAATACTTTCATAGAGATTCTGAAAATGCAGAACATATTTGATAATGAAATAACAACCTCACAAATATTTACTTTTCAAGCATCATTGCAGCTGATCATTGTCAGGGGCATAAGAGTCATAGAAGGAATGCATTGCACCAGATCTGGCTATTTGCACACACTATAAATAAAAATGAATCAATTCAACCATTATCTAAACTCTGAAAATATATTACGGTTAAATATATCGTATCGAGGCCCTTTTCAATGTAACCAAGTAAAAGAAACACAATCAAATAGACTAAAATAATAGATAACTCAGTAAAAATAATAACACCTTAAAAATAATTGCACAGCTACAAATAAAATGTTTAAAAATGAAAATGCCCTAATGAATATAATGAAAATAAAATGAGTTTAAAATCTTTCTGCAATTTCTTCCTGGTTGCAAATAAATAACACCCAGACTGTTCCATCGATAGAGGGTAGAAGTGGAGGTCATCATACTCTGAGCAGCTCCTCTGGCAGGTCTCCCCCCTCATTGATGCCTCGGTTCATGGAGATGAAGCGGTCCACTCCAGGTTTGTCCCTCACATTTGGGTTATGAAGGCTGGTGTTCAGCATAATGATAGCAAACGACAGCACGTAACATGTGTCTGCAAACAAATATAGACAGACAAACAGATAGAAATACAAGAAGGCAGTGTTGAGTTGCGTTAAGCAGACACTCCACACTTGAACACACCATGACCGCTTCATTTCAAATGAACTGATGTGGTGTATAGAGCCAAAATGATCAACTGTGTCATTGTCCAAATACTTCTGGACCTGACTGTACAAAGCCAAAGACCCAAATGTATGTTATTGACAGATATTCTGAACCACATTTTTCTCTTCTTGAAAGGCTTGTGTGTGTGTACCGGTGCTCTGGAAGACGCCGGGGTTGCAGTGGCAGTATCTTTGAGCAAAGGCCTCCATCATTCTGTCAATCTTCTGGGCTTCACCGGGCAAGCGGAAACTCCACAGGAACTGTCTGCAGAGAACAGGCCAAGGTTTAGGTCAAGCAAGTTGAGAAATGGTGCCAGAGTTACAAAGCAATAAAATAACAGCGGTGACTGCCCTCAGGTGCCATTTCTTCCCTCTTTAAATTAGAAAGCGGGATTTTCCATGGCGCAGCAGTTTGCTCAACAGCGAATGCCAAGGGGCATTTTGTTCTTGTTTCAAAACAACAAAACATGCCAAATGGACACAGTTTACCTGAGGGCCTGCACGAGGTTGAGATCAGTGAACTCATGGAGGTCAACGAAAGCCTGAAGAACTTTGATGTTGAAATCGTCCCTGCAGTACAGCAGCAGAGAGAGAGCTATTACAAAGAGCTAATCAATCATGAGAATGAAAACAGAACATATCTTGAGTCCTTTACCTTTCTCCGAGGTAATCTCCAATAGCAGTCTTGTTGAGGCCTTCTCCTTTGTAGAGGAATTGAGCAATGTCCTCCGGTGTGTGTCTGAGCAGCTCATTTTCCACTAAAAACACAATGCCCTGCAGAGACAGAAAGAGCCAGACACCTTGTAGCTAATATATCGAGAGACAGACAACAATCTGTACTGTAATTTTAGAAACATTTACCTTTTTAGGATCCATATTGAATTTCTTTCTTCCCATTGCCACATGCCGACTTTTCTGTAGAGTTTTACTGCAAAGAAACATGTAAGATGTCACTAACTACCAATAGTTCAGTGTTTAAAGAGTATTATTCAGCAAATATTACAGAAAATAGTATCTATTAACACAGTGGTCTAATATTCCCAGTACAGCATTAGATAAATTGTAGGTATATTATTGTTCGCTGTATTTTTCTTTCAAAACATGCTCTGTTTGTGTGAATTCATTCACCCCCTCTCTCTGCAAAAATGTCAAGGCTGTTCTCATTTTGCGTATACAAGCAGTATGACTGTGCACTTTCTTCTTACCTGCCCTCTGTGCTGGTCTCCAGTCCCTCCACCTCTAAAATAGCCTCTCTTAATTCCTCTCTGAGCCTCTGGATCTCTTGCAGCAGAACGCCCTTCCTCCTGCGGATGTCCTCCAGCTCCGAGCGCTCCTCGGGGCTCAGGTCTACTGGGACTGTAAGGGAAGAGAAGAAGAATGACTCCATTACTGAATCTGTTGCAGATATAACACATGGCAACAGTGCCCAAACAATTTAAGGCATAATAATAACATAAAACCTTGCAAATCAAGGTATTTCAAGAAGTCCATTGTGCCATAAATTTTACGATGGAAAGCAGGAGCAGAAGCAGAAGTTACTGAGGGAAATACAATGCGAAGACACCAGGTATCAATATCCCCTCCTTACTTTGCCAACAGGTTTATGAGGTCTATTAAAAACGCTTCGACCAGTTTGTGATCTATTACTGTAATATAATGAACAATGGCATTCACACTGCGTGATGATCCACCTATAGATCAGACAATAAAGCTACAGTAAAACATGAACAAGGTCAAACAATTTAGCTGCAGGGGCTTTATTTTTCATTCCCTGACACACAGTATTTACCCACAAATCAAAACAATAGAGTCTGTGCGACTCAATTCAGATATGTACTACTTTGACATTGTACAGAGCAAATGACTAGTTGAATATTTGGGGAAATGACTGAAAGACTAAATAAGAGAAACAAACACTAAAAAGAATGTCTAAAGAGGAAAAATAGCAATGTGCACTTCCTAAACAATACCCTACATACATGGATAATCCTATGACCTTGCTTGGAATGGTTTCCATAGTAACTGCTTTCTACTAAAGACATGAAAACTGTCCACAGTGATATATTATCACAAAAGGGTTGTTACACATCTAAACGCTGGTATGTTTCTAACATTTTACAACAGTCGTAGTAGAGGAAAATAGTAGGAATACTCTGTAAAACAGTTAAACTACACCTCAAAATAATTAATGGTCTGTTTTAGCTGAGGAAACAAAATAATGGCAACACAGTGCAAATCATCCACCCATAATAACATTTGCAATTGATATAATTATTAGTATTTGACAAGCATCTGACAAAAAGACAATGCACATTCATATGCTTTAACTTATATCTAAATGTATTCATTTAAATTATCCTCATTATTTACCAGTATCTTGTACCTTTTACTTCATCAAGTTAGACATTCTGCTCAACTCGAAATAGACCTTTAGTTTAAAGCTCCTACAGATTGGAATAATTTTCCTGTTGATATTAGATCCATGTTTATACCTGACTGTAGTTGGCAATCGGCTCTCACACTATTTAGTTATTAACAGACACAGTGTGGTTGTAATGTTTTCAATTTTTCTATTAATAACATTTGTGGTTTCTCCTTGTTTTATTCCCCTCCCTCCGTTGTCATCTAGTGTTGGTTATATGTGTTTGGACCCCCAAGAAAATGATAGGTTATATCTCAAGGGGGTTTATCCTAATAGAATAAATGTCAAAACTGTCCAGATCTTGAAATAAAAGTAGCAGTGTGTTCAGTGTTTGTTTAGCGGCACCCAAAGCCACTCGGAGCTGATTTACTCAGCAAAACAAACAGCTGCTCTACAACACCACCAACCACGCCCACAGTCTGGATTATCTGTAGTTTTACTTACTTTACACCACAGAAACCAGTGCATGGGTTATGAGGCTCCTTGTAAAAAGCAAGGGCGCATTAACAACCCTGCAGTGTAAGCTGGTGGCGGGTCGGAGTAAAAGTGTCCACGACGTTAAGCTAAAATGTTAACTAGCTCCGAGCACTGAAACAATCAATATTTAGTTGGCATACGGCTAAGATAATGCACCACTGCGGCTTATTATAGCACAACTGCAGTATATATACACAACTATACTCTTGGAAAAAAACATAAAAACGCACTATATTCATCTTTTTCATTTATATGTTGAACGAAATGAACAAAGTGTAACACCTGAGCAAATAAACCGAGCCACTAGCTACACAACTAGCCTCAGTTAGCTAGCGACAGAGCCTACTTACTGTAGTCCAGGTCATCCATTTTAGGCGCTTTACTTTTAGGCATAAATATTTCAGATTCGACTGTCATTCAATATCAGAAAATTATGGATATATGTGTAAATATATCCTCAAAATTATAGGGAAAAAATAGGCAACCCGCTGTGTCGAAAAGCTGGGCCGGAGACAAAGAAGGTGGCGACACAGGAAGCGAGTCTGACTGTCGAGCGGTGTACTTCCGGTCAATTGTTTTTCAGAGTATGATTTACATTTTAGTTTTATTTGAAGAGGATATGGTTTAGAATGAATGCCTAAATGACACGCGACAATTATATGGTTAAAAAAAAATAATAAAAAAATTTTGCCACTACACACGTCCTATTTATTACTATTTATAACTACATAAAAAAGCTTATACAAAAGTGTGTCTGTTTATAAAAGAACAATACGAGCATGAAATCCTGGTTATCGCCCTGGAAACACACACGGAGGCAATAAAAGCATTTCATAATAATATTCAAAGAGAACTTGGTGGTTATTTTTTACGGTTTACTGCACATTTTAATAAAAAAAAAACGCTGCCTGGCTCACATATTTACTTCTCTCCGATGCTGCAAAAATTAAACTTTATTAAAGCTTATTTCAAACGCCACACATGTATTACACAATACATTTCAAGACTTCTTTATTTAAGAAATGACACTGAAGAGGACAATTCATTTGAATAGTGAAACTGCTGAACAATTATTTTTAAACTTCTTGGTGGATTAGTATAGTGTGATTAAAGAGGAATAAGATGATTAATGTGCGTGATTAATTAGATTCAACAAAAGTATTAGATATCAATCTAATCTGATCTGATAAATTAACACCCCTGTCTTCATATCACACAAAATAATCAGATTGGAGATGTAAAAACAAGACACAATGATGTGACAGAAGACAAAAATACAGTAGATTTGCTCCGGACAAATGTATCGAGTTACATTTATTCAAAACCATATAGAACTATTAACTGTACATTGTATATCTTTCATAGTTTTAGTAATAATTACAATGTCCTTACAGGCAATCCACTACAAACATCTTAATAGCATTATCAATTTAGGGTTCAAACCCTGACATTGTCATAATAAATTGGTCTATAACACCATGGTCCAAGCTACGGCCATAGACACCAAATATTTAGGAAGGTAAACTTTAAGCTAGCCTCTTAACATCAAGAGTAAACATTTTGGCAATAACTCCATTCAAAGTGTATATTGATTCTTCTATTTGGTAATGTTTACAAGCCTAGACTCAAAATGAACTCACATTCTGTAGCTGTGTAAGCACAGTGTAATTGTGGTAGACTAGCTGCATTGTGTGCTTTAAAAAGCCAAAAAACAAAACAAAAAAAAACACAGCCTGTCGAGCAAAAGCGTTTTACTCCAACTCTGTGCAGTGAGGATTGAACAGTTTATGATCAACAGCCAGAAGTTACAGGCTTGTAATACAAAGGCATTGATTTGTCCAGGCATGATCAACACATACAGTATGAAGACGACGACTCGAGCAGAGTCCACGTATGATGTTCCTGACTGATACACTTGCACATGCTAATTATCTATTGATAATAATCTATTGCCCTGACAATGTATATCAGCAGGCTTTTTCATTTTTAAAAAAATGATTTTTTGCAGAGTTCTGCCATTTAATCTAGAACATCATCATTTGCAAAAATCATTATCCTTATCAATAGAAGATCATCACTTAGTTTGACATGACACTAATGTTTTCTCACAGTGAAACTTTTTTCTCAATCTGATTATTTCCCCTTATTTAGTCCCTAAAGAAAGATTTTAAAGTTTCCAAAATATTCTGTGATCATTCAGTCCTTTGTTTCAAAAATTTCACTAAATATTTAATCCATTTCATAGCAGGAATGAGCTGTGATCCATTTATTTTAGAATCTGGACAGTTTTCTAAAATAAAAGCATCTGTTTCTGTGTAGATTCATCTAAAACCTATTCCACCTTCTACAGTTGTCATTTTTTGTACTGCATCAACTCCAGTTATTGTGCAAAATAAACAGAGGCATGTAATGACAGTCAGACTACTTTTCCAAAGATAGTTAATAACAGATAGTGATATTCTGTAAACATAAGAGTGCTGAGGGTTAAAGTGTGTGAATCTGAAGGATTTCTTTGAAATAAACAGTCTAAAATACTAACACAGAAGTTGGACTTCTTCAGACATTTTTATGTCCAGTATGTTTTAAAGTCTGATATCACTGACATCATAATCGTGCATCAATTTATTAAGAAAGACAGGCAGATATGCACAAATATAATGGTCACCGTTCAACGGCTCCATTACTGCTATGATTCTGAAAAGCTGCATTTTGCTGCTGTACATGAACACTAAGATCACTGAAGTGTACTTATGTCCACATTCTTGTCTACTGATGCTCAGCAGTGGAGAACAGCATGCTCAAAGATAACAATACAGTGGCTCTATCAATATCAGGGTTTCCCCTACAGGTAAATTGATCGTGGCGCACCGTCACGGCAAAATAAAAGCCGCCACGCCAAAAAAATGAGTTGTTTGTTTTTTTACGTGAAAACAATAATATACTATATGATATATTGTCTAAATGGATGTATATAGCCTATTATTTACGGACTATTGACCATTATGCGTTTGAAATAACATCCCAAATTTTATAAAAAAGTTCCTCTACGCTTTATTTTGAAAAACGCGCACCGGAATCTCCTGTCTGCAAGCTACAGCAGCTCGCGCATGCAGACCCCCCCCCGAAAAAAAAAAACAAAAAACGGAGGAAGTTCGTTCGAGAGAAGGGTATTTCAAATTAATT
>JAPQRN010001177.1:0-13380 GCA_037367275.1 Coranthus polyacanthus | reverse complement strand
GGCACGCACATCGATACCCGCGCGCCCCCACCTGCCAGTTATCGATACGGAGACAGATAGATGGAGAGGGGGAGGTGGAGAGGTGTGGCGGGCTATCTGAGTTTAACTACAGCCACGGCACGTATTCACACGCTACAACAAGTCAGAAATACAGAGGAACAGAAAACAAATAATAAGAATAGAAGTTTTTTGTTTTTTTTCCTGGAGACTTCCTAATAATGGTGTGACCTGACTGCAGTGTCGAGCCAGAGAAGTTGACTTTTAATGCGTTTAGTGGTTCTCACAGGACAGCAACGCTAGAAACATCTGATGGTTTTTGCGAGAGCTTGAAGAGGCCAACAGTAGGGGAGACCGGGCATGACTGTAACACGTTTTTACTTCAGCACTTGTATCGCCCTTCATTTTTTGAGCTGTAGCTCTCAAACGTTTAGACGAAGTACCCGCGTTTGTCTGTTACGAGTGACTCCAACTCAAGCTCCTGTAAGAAAATCACAGCCATTATAAGTTAATGTCAAATACGTGGTGTTCCTTTGTTATAACCGTCGCCGCTAATAAGGTAGGTTGTAACAAAGGCTGGGGTGAGTTGTTACAGTTATATAATAAAAAATAATAAAAGAAGCGTAAACAGAGGCCACACCATGCTACATGCCTCAAAGTAAAAAGAGGTTTACTGAGATAAAGGAACGTTAATCTTCTAAAACTTCCTTAAGAGTATTTATGCTTAACTAATGTTGAAGATTACGCAAAAAAAATGTAAATATTGTGATTATTTTTGGCAGATATCGCGATTGAGATATGAGATTATTTAAATTTTAGTGGGACTCGTCATTTTTGCTTTTAAAAATAAAAATGACTGTCATATCTATGGAGTATGATTTATCGGCCAGGGCATGTCTGTAGCACCATCATCCTTGATCTATTGTCACTTTTCCACTGACGGTATCAGCTCAACTCACCTCAACTTGACTCGACCCGGCTCGGTTTTGACACCAGCGTGTTGTATTTCCACTGCAGGTTTAGTCTTCCCTCAGCGCGTCCGGTCACCATAGCGACGCAGCATAAATTACTGTGACGTCGTCTTCGGTGCGACAATGGAGGAGGATGAAACTTAAAACTGTAAGTTATAATTTCCAAAATAAATTTTTTTCAGGTGAGAATATAGTTGTTTACTGGTCACATCTGTGGTCCATTTATCAAGATAGATCCTATTTGAAAATTAGCTCTGGAAGACACAGCGATGATTCTGGATCGACCAGTCTATCGTGCTAGGTCGAGGCGAGTCGACATATAACGACATGTTGAGACACATTTTACCCACCCTGCTCCTGGCAGCCATAGTGGTTTAGATTATTTATTATTGATCTCCGAATGTGTTGGAGAAACAATGGAACCATTTTACTGTACACTACTTTGACTTTTCCTATTTTAAGTACATTTTGCTGATAAAAAACCCTTTTGAATACACCACTTTTACTCGTAGTGGAGTATTTTCACAGTGTGTAAGTAGTACTTTTACTGAAGTAAACAATCTGAAATGGTGGAAGAAGTTTCCTGATGTTTTTACTTAAGCTAAAATGACACTATATATGCGATGCCGTTATCATCAAATCATTTCAGTCAGTCTAAACCAAAGCAGAACTCTCCACATCAGACCCTGGTCCAGTGTCAAGTTTATTGCCCTGAAGGCCACTCACTGCACAGACATGCATTCACAGATCAGTTTACAAAGTGTTCACCCGCAGCCACATTTCCTCTTCCTCCCTTTTGTTTTCCGTCTTTGTTTGTTTGATGGGAGTCTGTCTGTGTGGACCGTGGATCCCGGTTCACTGTGGAAACCTGAACATCACCCCGTTGTTTTCACTTAAATCCCAACCTGTCCTGTTTCCACTGAACATAAATTAAACAATCATTTACATGCCAGTTTCCGTCTTTAGTGGGGATTTTTGTGTTTTGTTTTATTCTGATAAGATAATATTTGACTTGGCCCCCACAAGGTATGTTTGAAGCTTGGTCTCAATTGAGGTTTCATGTTTCATGTAAAGCAGTCTGTGTGCTGATATGCCACATGAATGGGAAGAAAATATCACTAAGATAAATTACTTAAACAATTTATCTCATAGTTTCAACCATTTTATCTCAATTTCAAATTTTTAATGTTGTCATTTCAGCATTTCTTCTCATTATTTCAACGTTTTATCTCACATTTTCACATTTTTAGCTCGGAATTTCAACATTTTATCCCCGTAACATCAACTTGTTCATGACAGAATCCTTTTTATTCAGTAAACAGAAGCTGAGCCAGCTGTCAATCAAAGCCCACACAGACACATACAGCACTCACTCGTCAAAGAGGCCACTCCCTTAATTATGCATAACTTTAAGCCTTAGTGAAATTAAAACAGGTGAGTTATATAAACATTCACCACCGTACAGTTGTCATGGACGGAGAAATTAACTATAAAGACCGAAACTGTTTTTTGTACCAGGTTCTAAACATGGTTATTTCTGCTGTAAAGTTGTTGCTTTGAAAGTTGACTTGCTTTGGAGCCTCAAGTGGACATTCGAGGAACTGCAGTTTTTGACAAGACAATTTAATAATAATAGCTCTGACGGCTTTAGATGTGATGTCTCACTCGGGACCAAAGGAAAGCAGGAGTTTTCCTTTAACCTCGTATGAAAATCTCACACTTCCTGTTTAAACAGCCAACACACACACACACACACACACACACCATTTTTACATACTGCTCTATCTCGATGACAATTAAACTCTTAACCTTTTCACACTGACGAAACGGCCGTCGATGTCAGATAAGATAAACCCTCGTAGAAAACCACAGGGGCAACAATGACACAACATAATTTAGGAACGCACTCCCTCTGGATAAATGTCAACTTTGAAGTAGTATGTCTTATAAAAACACAATCGGATCGTGTTTACACTCTGTTTTAAAGCTGGAGTCACCTGCAGCTGTGTGACATCAGCTTACAAGGAGATGAAACTCAATATCACACCTCTTCACTCCAGTGGAAAAATTTCACTTTCATCAGGGTAGAAGAAGAAGAAGAAGAAGAAGAGGAAAGATATCTCTTGAACATGTAGCCTCCTGTTTGCTTTGACTCATTATTCTTTCATTAAAAAAAAAAGAAAGCAGTAGATGCAAATTTGGTATTCTAAAGCTTCTAAATCATTCAATCTATTTCATATTTCTATATAATAATCATGTCTGTTGTGCAGTATTTGTGTTCTGCAACTGGAAGTCTGTTTTGTCAGATTTATTTACATATTATAGTGCATCCCCAAATCAGAAAAAGTTGGGACAGTATGGAAAGCAGTGATATTAAAATGTACTTTGACTTGTATCTGATTGGAGACCGTATCATGTTTTGTCTGGTCAACTTCATTTTATTTATAAATATACATCCACTCCTCACATTCAGGCTGAAACAGAAAAAAAAAGTTGGAACAGGAGCAATTTAGGACTAATAATGAGTTAAAATACTGACATAAAGTGATTTCAAACAGGTGGTGTGAACAGGTGATTGTAATCATGATTTGGTACAAAAGCAGCATCCAGGAAAGGTGTAGTCCTTCGGGAGCAATGATGGGCCGAGGATCGGCAGTTTGTCCACAAATGTGTGAGAAAATTATTGAAATGTTTAAAAACGATGTTCCTCAAAGAAAGATTTAAAGGGATATGGATATTTCAGCCTCTACGGTGCAGAACAGAATTTAAAGATGAAAGGAATCTGGATGTATTTCAATGTGTAAAGGACAACCGCATCAAGAACCGTCATTCATCTAGACCTGATAGAACCACATGGGTCAGGACAAACCTTTGTCAAGCTTTACAATACGGACTTACATCTACAAACTAGTTCAAACTCAAAAGGAAGCCTTATGTTAACTGTGTCCAGGACTTTGTGGACTTCTCTGGAAGTCTGGAAGGCATCTGGGATGGACC
This sequence comes from Coranthus polyacanthus, assembly GCA_037367275.1. Classification (NCBI taxonomy): domain Eukaryota; kingdom Metazoa; phylum Chordata; class Actinopteri; order Kurtiformes; family Apogonidae; genus Coranthus; species Coranthus polyacanthus. The sequence continues at coordinate 9,415 of JAPQRN010001177.1, read as the reverse complement.
GTCACTCAGTGGAAACCGTGGATTGTGCTCAGACCAATCATTATCCAGGTCTTTTTAGAAGAAATGGACGCCGTGTGCTCCGGACCAAAGATGAAGAGGACCGTCCAGACTGTTGCCAGCAACAAGTCCAGAAGCCAGGGTCTGTCGTGGTCCGGGGTTGTGTCAGTGCAAAGGTCGAAGGTCATTGTCACTTCTGTGATGCACCATTACAGCTGAAATGTACATTGAGATTTTGGATCAACACGTGCTGCCTTAAAGACAACAACTTTTCCAGTGATGTCTATTCATATTATAAAGGCCTGGCTGCGGAAGAAGAGGCTGCTGGACTGGCCTGACGTAGTCCACACTTAGAAAATATGTGGAGCATCTTGAAACGCAAAATGCAACAATGAAGACACCGTACTGTTGTACACCTTAAGACCTGTTTGCAGGAAGAACAAGACATAATGACACCTGAAACGCTTCATCACTCGCTGTTTTGGTGACATTACAAAGTGGTAAATGCTTTACTGTTCCAACTTTTGAACACTCCTTGAATGTGTTGCAGCCTGAATGTGAGGAATGGATGTAAATTTACAGATGAAACAAGTTGACCAGACTAAACAGGACATATGCTGTGTTCATACTGTCTACAATGAACCACACGTCAAAGAACATTTTTATATCACTACTTTTCCATACCATCCCAGCTTTTTCTTATTTGGGGGTTCATTTTGCTACAACTAAACTTTGCATTAATGAGCAATGGCTACAAAGCCACAGAAACAGAAAAATGAAACTACACCTACACACACACACACACATATTTTGGAGCTGAGTATCGAGGCTGCTGGCTGTTTCATCTTTTTCATTCATCACACTGTCAGAATAATGCATTATGCACACACATAGTACAAATTGTGTGTGTGTGTCCATGTGTTCTTGCATAATGTGAATGTAAATCTGGCTCCAGTGTCTTATGGGGACAAAATGCAGGTCATCAAAATGTAAACTTTTTTTCCCAGAGATAAAATTGAATAGCTGAAACATGTCATAAATAGTGCTGAATTATGTTAAATGTTTTATTACTGATACATGTGTCAATCTGCTGTGCTTTGAGGTTAAAATTAAAATATTACTTATAAAACAATCCCCTTAAAGGTTCATTGTGTTATATTTAGTGACATCTAGTGGTGAAGTTGCAGATTGCAACCAAATGAAAACACCCCTCACCCTCAGCTATGGTGGCCATCCTTGTTCGAGTCAGTATTCTGCCCGTTGATGTTAATTCTGGTCCACGCTCAACGTTCATGATGCGTGATACTTTGCGTGAATTTGGGCGCAAGCTAGGCCTTTCCATGGTAATGCTAATCCTACTCTTTCAAACAGCAAATGGGAAATAAAACATGTGGGAAAACACCTGTTACACCTTAAACATGATAAAGTGATCATCATTCTGCCTTCTACGGTCGAGGGGGTATAACAGAAGAACTCTTGAATAATAGTGCGTGGGAAAATACTGAGGCGATCGACCGCCCAAGTAATGATTCCTCACATGAATTTGGCCCATAATAATTTCTACAGTTGCGTCTCCACGAATAAGCTGGATAACATAGGCACAGTTGTTACACATTATAGCTTTAGCTTTAAACTAAAGGAAACTAAAAGTACTTGAACATTTCCTGTAAACATGTGCCTTTAAATAAGAAGTACAGGGATGTTTGTCACTTTTACAATGTTTTACAACTCCAGAGCAGGGGTTGATGGGTAACAGCTGGTTATAGTTTAACCAGTAACCACACACACACTGACACTCATACGCTCCATTTCCAACACTGATCTGTCAGTAAATGTGTTCTCACCTGAGCAGGTAAGAGTTATTTTCTTCAGTCTGTCTTAATATTTAAGTTTAAGCCCATTATAATTTGAACACACATTACGAATAGAGTTTAAAACTAAAGCATATGTGTTACTGTTTAAAGTCATTGATGGTAATTTACATTAAGATGTAGTTTGGTTCTTCGTTATTTCAGTTACTGATTCAGATTGAGTTTGAGTTTCAGGAAAAAGAACTGTATTATCTTATTTTTAGAGATTTATTTATTGTTTAGAGGAAATTAAACAACCTTTACAAACACAGTTCAGCCTTTTTCTACTACAGGAGGAACTAAACGCTGCACGTTTACTGTAAAAATTGTTCTGGTGGATCCTGAAATGTCTCTGCATCATCATGGAAGCAGCACCTTCGACCGTGGCACCAGCGAGCGCAAGACGCTGGCCCTAAATGTACTGTTACTAGGCGACCGGCAAAGTGGGAGGAGCTCTGTGGGGAACGCTCTGATTGGTTAGTAGCTCTACAAATACTTCTTTTATCATTTTTTCAAGTTAAAGGTTCTGTACTATGAGAATGCAGTTTCATTGGGATTTTAGGTTTATATAAACTCCCCCTCCACAAGATGTCCTCCAGACAAAACAACCCAGTTAGAAAATCAACTGCTTGTGATGTAGTAATCGGAAACAATATCCATAACCAATCATATTCAAGGTATTTTTTTTATATGTGTTAGCCCCGCCCCCACCAGTTACCAGCAACAGAACAGTGACCATGTATGGAAAACTAGCTATGAAAAGTGTATTATTCCTGCTTCAGTGAATCAAAACTACTGCACAGCTTCCAAAGGAGACAGATGTTCCAGACCAGTGGATGGATTTGACTTTTGGAGACTTATTTTGACTTATCTTCAGTCTTTTTGGATGTGTACAGCACATTAATAACTGATAATTGTTGACACCTGTTGAAAATTGTGCTGTTGCTAACGGTTAGTGAGGGAACTTTGGTTAGCCAGTCAGAACATTTGCTGATGAAAAGTGGGCGGTGACATTACCCTCCCAGTGTCATATGAGCCGTTTGTGGCAAAGACAGAGAAGCACACGTTGTGTTTTAAAGGTCCCATATTGAGCAAAGTCATATTTTTCTATGTACTATGAACCTTTAACATTGGGGAAAACCAAAACAAAGCTGTTTATGTCATTTGTATTTTAATATCAGTTAATCTTTATCATCGTCATCATCTACTTTTCACTTTTCCTCTGTACATTTCACAGGTGGACATGTTTTCCAAACAGGCGCTTGCATCTCGGGCGTTTCCGTGACAACCGAGTGTCGCCGCCTCAGCTGGAATTTCCCAAAGTATTTCAGAAGACAGGGGGCGGAGTCTGACCTCACGCTGAACGTGATTGACACTCCCCCTGGACTGCCCCGCCCACACACCGTGCATGAGCTCTGTCCTGAGGGTGTGCACGTGATCATGATGGTCGTGAGAGCAGATCTGATAAACGAGAAGTCACTGCTGGAGCAGCACGTCGAGGTATGTACACAGTCTGAGTTTGTGTTTATTTATTGTTTACGTGTTGTTTATTCACTGTTTATTGGATCTTGTGTAAACTTCTTTTTATTTACTTACGTTTTTATTATTTATTTACTGTTTATTTGTTGAATATTTACTGTATACTTGATGTTGTGTGTTCTTGTGTTTATTTATTGTTCATTTGTTGTGTTTACTTATTGTTTATTTGATTTTGCTTGTGTTTATTCAGTGGTTGTTTGTCATTATGTGTTTGTGCTTATTGTTTATTTCTTTTTTAATGGTGTTTGTATTTGTTTATTTATAGTGTATTTCTTGTTTTTTTGTTGCCGTGTACTTGTTTTTATTGATCATTTATTTATTTATTTACTGTTTATTTAATGATGTTTGAGTTTAGACTCTTTTCGGTCCCGAGTGGCGTCGTCACGCCATACTCCTCCTCACACACGCTGACCGCCTGAAGGAGGTGGGGTTTAAGTCATCAGTCTTCCTGTCGCAGACCACTGATTGGCTCAGATCTCTGGCCGAGGCGGTGGAAGGCGGAGTCTCATTCTTGGACAACTGCTGCGATTGGCCATCGATCAGAGGACGGCCAATCAGAGATAGAGCGCTCTGTCTGTCAGCCAAAAACCATCACAGAGCTCTGAGAGTCAGGACAGAGGTCTCACTCTGAACTTTAGGATACTGATACATAACATATTATGTATCTCCTAGTTGTATTTACAGTTTAGACGCTTCATTTACTTTACTTTTCTGCTTTTTTGTATGAAACCATCAACCTAGTCAAGAGAATAAAATATTACAATTGTATGTTTCTGGAAACCAGAGATATGTATAATCTTGTGAACCACCAATATGTTTCATAGCACATTTTAACTGCTCATGGCAGTTTTCAACCGTGTCTCGCAGAAATTACATTCATATGTAAGTATTTTACAATTTATATGGTCAGTTTTAGGTAGAAATTACATCCATCTTTAACTATTTCATGATTTTTATGGTTAGCTTTAGGCAGAAATTACCTTCATAGTTAGCTGTTTACAATGTACTTTCTATTATTTGGTTGTCGTTGTTTTAGATTGTTGTTAATTGTGCAGCGATGATGTGAAGATGAAGAATGTAGGCAGTTTCACTTTAAAGAAATAGGTGTTCAAAGAGTCATTTAATACATTTTAGTTTTGTTAGTAGTCGAAAGTAGTAACACAACCAGTCCATCAACCTGATCTTATATACATGTGGTTTGTCTCCACCGCTGTGTTTCGAGTGTGAAAAATAAACCAGAGAAAACACATGATTGACATTGAGAAGTGTTTTTAATTATTTGACATAATTTAACAGCATTGCTGAAACTTTCTGTAGCCCAGCTGATAGTGCAAGTTTTTCATAATAAAAGTACTGTGTTGCACTTCTCCTTTTGTCCCGTGGGTGGTGCTGTTGTAGTTCATCGGATGGTGCAGTTGGTGAGGGTGGGGGCTCGGCACAGACCCTTCCCCTTCACTTCAAACCCACAGCCTTTATAGTTAGCTACTCCCTTACTGTCGACTGTCAGGTCAGGCTGAAGCAACTCCCAAACCTTCTGTTTGGACGACAGCTCTTTGTCCGGCTCACCTGAGACCAAACACACAAAATTAGACAAACTGCTCCTTTAATATCTTTTATTTCACTCACAGGTCAGTGGTTACTGGGGGTCAGATTGATTGTTTATTTTTTACCTGGGTAGTTGAGGAAGGTGACTCTGTCTCCGGCGGTGGAACCACTGGGCGGGGCCAGCAGCTCGATGCAGTCGTCTGATTGGAAGCAGCAGAGGAGGCGGGCTTTAGAGACCACGCCTCTCAGCTTACAGGCTCGAACGTTGCATATCAACACAACCAGAATGCCCTGCAGCTGAAAGGATTCAAGGAGCGAGGGAGGAAGGAAGGATGGAATGGAATGGAGGAAGGAAAGAAGGATGTGAGGGATGGGGGGAAAGAGGAAGAAAGAAAGGGAGGGAGGAAGGAAGGAAGGGAGAAAAGAAAGAAGGATTAAAGAAAGGAAGGAAGGTAGAAGGGATTTCAAATCTTCATCGAGGTTATAAGATTATCATTTACGACTATGGATGGAAATAAAGACATCGGTTCCAAATGTACCTCTTCTAGTTGCGTTTTTTCTCCCAGTTTGCTGACGACTGTCCGGGGAGCAGATTCTCCCACGTCGACCTCCTGGACGATCAGGGCCTCAGTCAGCGGGTGATGGCGAGCACTGATGATCCGACCGACACGGAGGTCGAGGCGAGACACGTTCACCTGAGGCTCCGCCCCCAAAGAGAGGGAGTCAGAGCCGGGACGAGCTGAGAGAAAGAGAGAGAGAGCGAGAGAGAGAATCAGAGGTAACGTCAGTAGGTGCGTTATACCTTCCTTCCTCTTCTTCTTTCCTCCCTCCCTTCCTTCCTCTGACCCATCCTCCTTTCCTTCCCTCCTTCAATCCCTCTTTTCTTCCCACCTCCCTCCCTTCCTCCCTCCCTCCTTCAATCTTTCCTTCCTCCCTTCCCTCCTTCCTTGTCTCCTCACCTCTCCTCTCTCCTCTCCTCCTCCTGCTCTGTCGGTCTCTCCTCTCATTGGATGAAGAGGCGGGCGGAGGAGGAGCAGCAGCTGTCGCTCCAGCGGGGGAGGGAGGTTGAGCGTCATGTGTACTGGGGGCGGGGTTAACTTGAGGAGGGGGCGGGGCCGGGGAGATCAGCGCTTTGGCTGAAAGAGACAGAGCGATGTGATCAGAAAACAGACTTTCTCATCTTTTACAAATAAACACTCAAAAAGGTTTTGACATCATGAAGCTATTATTGAATTAGAAAAGATTTCAGTCTGGATGTTTGTCATTCAAATTTAAATTCAAATTGTTTAAACTTCTATGTGAAGACTTAGACTTTTTTATTATCTTTAATTTGATGAAGTGCATTTTGTAAAGTCAATGTAAAGTAACTGACACATTTCCTTCCTTCCTTCCTTTTCTCATTTTCACATGGTCTTATCTTTAGTGTTGATAAACATTAGGTTAATGTTAAGGAATGCATGTCATTAATACAAGTGTCTTTAAATGTGTGCATTACCAGCGCGTCTCCTCTGTTTCTCCTGTAGTTGAACTCTAAGTTGTTCGATGTCCTTTTTCAGTTTGCCGTTTTCCACCAACAGCTTCTTCTGCTCTCGGACCGAAGCCTGCAGCACTGAAACATATACACAGCCTGTTGCATTGACAGGAGATTCTCTGCCAATGGATGAAAATACAGACTCAAACAGACTTGTGTTGCTGACCCGTCGTGTATTTTTTGGCAGGTGTGTTTGTAGTGTTTTTTCTTCCTGGTTGTGTTCTTACGTGCTTTCTCTCTGCTCAGCAGAGCGTGGGTTTTAAAATACTCCATGATCTGCTCGCCGTCCTCCGGATCGAGCTTCATTAGAGCTGCTGCCAGGCTGCGAGGAGAAAAAAACACCAGAAGACGAGGTATGAGTCCAGTTTTATGGAGAATTACAAAATTTCATTGCAAGTATTTATTTAAAACCACGGAAACACACTGAGGGAAACGCAGAAATCGACAATAAGATAAAAAAAACAATAAGAATAAAAAAGGTTTTTAAATTCAACCAAAAGAAGTAGAAATCTGTAAGACTAGTGATGTCTTGTCTCTTTTACTCCGTTTTCACATTGTTACGTCTTTATATCATTTTCATCTTATGACTTTTACGTTGTTTTCATCTGGTTACGTTTTCATCTTGATATGTTTATCGTGTGTGATGTCCACTGATGGATTCACCAAAAGGATCATCATCTTCTATGTGTTATTGTCCCATTCATTTAGCTTCAAATCAGTCATGACGTTGTGAAGGCGCGCATGATGCAAAATAAAAATAATCGGTAATTCAACTCATATGCATTGAAGCTAAAGTAACGAGCCTGTTTTGAAAACGCAAGGAGTAGAAAGTGCAGATATTTGTGTTAAAAATGTAGAGAGTAAAGGATAAAAGTAAAGTACAGACACCTGAAAACTACACTGAAGTACAGTAACAAAGTAGAGTATTTGTACCTAGTTGCTTCCCACTTCTGATGCTGTTGCTAGTCTATACCGAGGAGTTGTTGACAATAACCAACGTATAAAAAAATCATCCCACTGATCCTTTAAGTTTCAACTCTAAGTGGATTTAGTCCACTAAAGTCGTTCCAGGTTGATTCGGATGCTAATTTAACATCTGACACAAGATCATCAGTTTAAGAAGGAACCTTTAACAAGATGACATGACATGACGCGATGAGTAAAAATGTAAATTAAAGTGTTAAAGTGACATTTTAATCCGTGACTCGACTACACTCACTGTTACATGTTTATACAGATGGTATCTAAGAGGAAAGCGTGATGATGTTTTTGTTGCCTGAGGGAGGATGAAGCGATAAGGGGCAGATTTACTTGTAATTTTCTCTCAAGCCAAACAGAAATGACATGAATCCTGCTGTCTCCGCTCACTTCAAAGCGCTTCCTGTCTGACGGCTGATCGGCGGCAGGATTAAGACACACACCTGACAGCTTTCATATGTGCAGACACGCTTATCTGTCTAATAGTGTGTCTGTTTAGCTCACAAAGAAGCAGCTGCGCGAGGACGTTTTTTTTCATTACCGTGCAAAATAAAATGTGCAAAAATGGTCACGGTTTAACTCAAACAAACACTTTTTCTGATTTCCTAAAAGGCCCTCCCTTTCCATAATATCTTCATTCTTAATAATTATTCTTATGATCATTCGACATATTTTCCTTCCAGCATATTATAATTCAAGTGGTCTGAGAAGAAACTAGAATTCTACCTACTTCTCTGGACCCTGTTTTCAGGCTGTAGAAAATCTAATCCATGACGCAGACTTTGTCTAATCACAGGTGTTAGGGTTAAATATGTGATTGGTAGCTGTAATTACAGATCGCTGATCGGATTCAGTCAGATGTGACTCTACTGCTCTACTCTGCGGATCGATACAGTTTGGAAAAGATGTGAAACAGCGTCAGGTTCATGTATATTTTCTATTTAGTCTTTTGATTTGGACTGAGAGGAGGGAGCTGTGGAAGGAAGGTGTGCGTTTTCAAATTCTGGATCCTGATTTGGGCTCCTGCAGCTTTAACATCCAGTCTAAGGCCCATAGTTTTCTTTCTTTCTTTTTTTTCTGTACTTTTGTCCAGCGTGTGGCACCATAGTGAGTTAACCGAGCAAATAAGAAAAGAAAAGAAAAAACAAAACAAAAAAACAGTAAATAATGCATAACATTGTTGCACAACCGGGAAACGAGCAATCAAAAGACGAGGAGAAGGGAAAAAAGTACGAGAGAAAGGCTAATGTACATGTATTAGACTTCATTTGAAAATCTTTTTAGTTTCTAGTTTCTGTGTTTAACATGTGACTGAAATGCAACCTGAACTGAATCAGTTTAAACATGGCTTTTCTGTAAACTGAGTGAAACATGAGTTTGCAAGAGATGTATATTGTTTTGCTGGTTTGGCCTCAGGATATATGGTTAGTGTGTGGGGTTTAACAAAAGAAAAGCAGACAGTTTCAGAGATAGTTCCTAAGCAATCAGGAAAAAAACTTTACTTTCTGTTGTATAGTGACATCTGGTGGTCATATCCTACGTTGTCATATTGTTTATTATTGAGATGGAGTGAGCTAGATGACCTACCTCTAAAGCCACAAAGTTAATTTAATGAGGACAGGAGGAGATTGGAATAAAAAATCTGTCTCCTCTTCTGCTTCAAACCCAAGCAGTGATAACAGATGTCTTATTTGAACCTTATGGTCGATCAGGTTCATCCCCATAAACACACGCAGCTCAGTATGAAGCATGAAGTGAGTGTACGTTCACATGCAGTAAACTGACACCGAATAAACAGACTGTGTCCTTCACCCAAACCGACCAAAAAACACTGAAAATCATTGCCATTCAATCATTATGACTGCAGTTTGAGTTCACCCAGTGAACTATTAAGTCCTCACAACACGTCTAGTACACACACACACAACACGTCTAGTACACACACTCACAACACGTCTAGTACACACACACACAA